>VXBR01011570.1:18863-29899 GCA_013400215.1 Cisticola juncidis | reverse complement strand
CCTGCCCTGGGACCCCAAATCCTCCCCCTTCCCCATGCCTGGGAGACCTGTCTAAAACTTCAGAACACAGAACCTACCCTGGGACCCCAAGCCCCCTAAAAATTGCCCATCCCTGGCATCTTGGGGTACCCTCTGAGGCCCCCAAATCTCAGGGACCCCAAATGTCCCCCCCCTAAAATCCCAGCCCAGCCCCCTCCCACCTGGTTTGGGATACCCCCAGTTTTGGGGTCCTCTCAGCCCTCTTTTTTCCCCAGACATGCTGGTGCTGAGCTTGGTGGAGAATATTTTTATTACTGAACCCTCAAAGAAAGTTAACTCAAATTGTGGACAGGACGGAAAATTGCTTTGACTAAAGCCCACTCTCTAACAACCCTATAAGCAGCAGTATATCTGATGATGAGGAAATCACATTACAACCCCTATTTAAAGATGAAGCCTTCGATGACAGTCAGGGTCTGCAAACTGTTATTAAAACAGTGCAGTACACAGCAGCCAAGACAGCAACATTTCAGGGAAAGTATAGCAGACTTACATGGGAATCAGCAACTGGGTATGTTTGGAGAGTGCCTCTGACAGGGGGTGATTGAATCATTCATCTGAGGCAGAGGCCCAAGGCTTTTGGGGGCCAGAATTATTTTTAGTGGTGGGTGACCAGAGAAAACTGTGATTTTTAACTCAGAGTACTGCCTATTGAACAGGAGGTTGGATCCATTAGAGAGGAGTGATTTGCTTAGGATCGAGACCCCGACCATAGATCATGGGACAGAGAGTGTACAGAAGGCAGCATGTTTGCAACTAATGAATGATGTTCAAGCTACCAATTCACCCTGTGTTGTACAGAGTCCATTCAGGCAGCTGATTTGCAAAAGCATTCCAGGCACAAGCCAAGTGAGACTGAAATCCAACAAGTGGAATCCTATTAATACATATGTACTAATGACCCATACATCCAGATTCCAGTTGGTTCTTGTCAACAACTAATTACATTTCTAATAGATACAGGAGCACAACACTCAGTACTAATGAAGCAGGATGCCAAGAAGCTGGGTGTATGACCCAGTCCCAAGAGTTACAATCGCTGAAGTAAACAGAGCAAATATTACCTGCCAAGCTGCTAAGGTTAATTTATGGTGCCAGGATGAGAAGTGGATATTGGCTACATGCTTCGCAATCAAAGATCACAATGACAATATTTGGGGTTTTGATGTTCTGAATGATCAAAACTGTTGTCTGCCTGATGGCAGTGAATCAATGTTAATGTTTGAACGTTAGCCTGAACTCTAAAAGGAGTCCAGAGACGGTGCTGATTCCATGTGGCACCTGCACTTCCTGATCCAAGGACTGCTAGTGTACCCCAGTGCTGGATTTTTGCTGCAGGGGGAAGTGGAATTTCTGAAGTTCTGGCCAATTTGGCCCCACTAGCAGCCAAAGTACGCAATACTGCCAACCTAACAGACACAATATAGCATCTGTGTGCTTGGGCATTGATGGTGTGGTGATACATTTAGAGAAAAAAGGTATCACTGAGTCACACCCCTATCTCTCCTGTCTGAGAAAGTGGACAGTGATCATTTTAACACAATCCAGTCTCATAGAGGTTGCCAGTGTTTAGCCAGTGTTTGCTGTTGGCATTGCCATTATGTCACAGATCACAAAATATTCTGAAAGGGATATTCAATATTCTTGAAAGGGACCCAAGGATCATCAAGTCTAGGTGTTAAGTAAATGGGCCATACAGAGATTGAACCAACAACTGTGGTGTTATGAGCACCAAGCTCAGACCAGCTGAGCCAGTCTCACGGTCTGGGTCATGAAAGGGCCGAGCGGACAGTTGTGGCTTACGGTTTATTACAGGCAGTTGAATGCCAGTGCCACATCTACAATCACTGCTGTACTAAACTTTGTGGAACTGGTAACTCAGATTAGGAGAGCACCCTACCCATGGAGGAGAACTCGAATTGCAGAGACACCCCTGAAAACATGGGAAGCAGCAACAGCAGTTGCTGGGCAGCAAGGGAAAGCACTTCATAAAGTAGAAGTTGAGATTCCTCCTGAGGAATGTCAAGGCCTAACATTGTGAAAGACCAAAGAAATATTCACTATTCAACTCAACCACATTTAACAATATGGAACAGAGAGATTGTGAATGAGAAAAAGGACTTTTGTCATTAGTTCAAATGATTAAACAACCTGAGCCACTAAAGGGTAACCTGTTGAGGGTAACACTGCTGAGAGTCATACTGGTTTTTCTTTCCAGGAATGGTATCAATAATGATTCCAGCACACCCTCACTGAAGATCAAGTTAACTCTCAGGGTAGCTTTTCCCTGAAAGGAAAGGTCCAAAAGGTCCCACACCAGAGCCAGAGAAGACAAGCTGAGTCTGCCAGTCCGTGTTTCCAAGATTGTTTATTCTTCATTATCTCAGTTCTTTCTCAGCTCTGCAAGGCATCCCCAGCAGAGCAGAGCACGTGGCAGACTGGGGTTGATCAGAGGGTCCCGGACTTTTTGTACCATTTTCCTGGTCCAACCACCGTCCACAACTCACTTTTTATTTACCAAATTTTACCAATACTTACTACCTATGTTAACATGTCATTTCTACTCTAAACCAATCCTTGTGATCCAGCTCAACAGAAAATGGGAGATAAGGACAAGAACAAGGTGGACAGGACCACTCCCCAATTCCTCCATCTTGCCTCTTCAAGCCCATATACTGAAAATCCTGGATTCTACATTCACACTCAGTGATAAACTAACTACTACTTATTTTAAATTCTCTCAGCTTATGATTCTTCATACAATGTGGGCATTCACTCCCATGGCCGGGATCAGAGGCAGTGTCTTCCTGGGCTCTGTGTGAGGCTGTCTAACCCCCTTGTACAGATCCCAGACCCCCTGTCCAGTCTCCAAACTCCTGCCCAGTTATCAGATCCTTCAGGGTGACCAGAGGGATGCCCTGGACTCTGACAGTTAACCATCAAAGTACAACTTACCCTTCTTGCAGGAGGAATCACTGCAAGCAGGAACCAAATTTGATTCACCCATTAACACATTCAACTCATGGCGTGGAGTCACTTCTTTGATTTAAGCTAGTAAGTATGGTAACTTAGTACATGCATTCTACATTAAAAATGCTTTTCAGATGTAAGTGTAATTAATTGAGTAAGTCCAGGGATTTTACCCATTACCCAAACTAGGTAAGACTTCCAATATTATGTCCAAGGATTGCTCCCACCAAAAAGGTGCCACGATAGAGAGGTCCTGGCTGGCCTTTATCTCCCCTGTGCAGCCTCTCATCAGCACCACAAACATTGGGGCTACATGTTTTCCTTCCTATGGAAAAGAACTCTCATTCTCATCCAGGAGCTCATCATTCAAAGGTGATTATATTATATACAACCAAGGATTACTCTCATACAAAAGCTGCCAGGTCAGAAAGCTTTCACCTGTAATCTGCACCTAAACCACTGGGGCTACATGCTTTCCTTCCCACGGTAAAGCACTCTCATTTTCTTTCAGGAGCTCTATCCACTGGAGGTAAAGGCCAGCAAGACCTGTCTGTCCACATTTTGTGTGAGAGCAATCCTTGGAAGTATTCAGTATTGGAGCTGGTATCCAAATCTCAGTGGTGAGCTCCTTAGAGGTGATTGAAGCACTTTTACAGGGGAAGGAAAACACCTAGACCCAGGGTTCAAAGTGCAGATTACATTCTGTCCCGGAGAGGTAGAATCCAGCAAGTTTCCTGACCTGACACATTGTGTGGGAGCAATCCTTGGACATATTTAATATTGGAAAGTTGTATCCAAAGTAAGGTGGTAGACTCCTGAAGAGGATTAAAGTGCTTTTCCATGGGAAGAAAAGGACATAACTCACTGTTTCTTGTGCAGATATACTTCCCAGACGAGGTAAAGGCCACAAAGACTTTTCTGCCCTGGATAATTTTGTGTTAGATAATCATTTTAAATATTCCATACTGGAGCATGGCTCAAAATGCTGCAACTGTGCTCCTGAATATGAATGACAGTACCTTTCCTTGGGAAGGCAAACACACAATACTGCTGGTGATGTTCAGATGACTGCAAAGTGAAGCTAAACTATAGCAACATCTTTCTGTTCTCACTTTTTTTTTGTGTGGGAGCAATCCTTAGACATTCAGTATTGGAGCTTGAATCCAAATATCAGAACTCAGGCCCTGAATGTGAATGACAGTACCTTTCCTAGAAAAGTGAAACTCCCAGTCCTAATGGTGGGGCTACAGATGATCATCTGTCCAGTGGAGAGATGTGCCAGCAAGACTTTCTGTCCTGGAGCCTTTGTTTGGGAGCAATCCTTAGACATACTCAGTATTGGAGGTGGTATACAAAATTGTGTGTTTGACTCCTGAAATGAAAGTATTTTTACATGGAAAGGAAAGCAGCTAGCCACAGATTATAAAGTGGAAAGTGGAGGAAAATGCCAGCAAGACTTTTCTGCCCCTGTCTGTTTGGTGTGAGAGCAGTCCCTAAATTCAATACTGGAACTCAGCTCCAAATGCCAGAAGTAGGTTCTTCAATGTGAATGACAGTGCCTATTCTTGTGAAGGGAAACACTTTGTATGACTGATGGTACTGCAGATGATCATCTGCCAGGTGAAGATGAAGGCCAGCAAAATGTTTTTGTCCTGAAACAACGTGACTAGATTTATTTTCCAAGGAAAAGCAGTGTCATTCTCTTTCAGGAGCACATATGAGAAATTTGGAAGCCACCTCTACTAATGAATATGTCCAAGGAATTGCTCGAACAGAATAGGTGCCTAGAGAGATAAGTCTTGCTTGCCTTTTCCTTTCCTGGGCAGACAATCATCTGCAGCACCCACAGTAGGACGAGGTGTTTCTCCTCCCAAGGAAATATTCTTTCATTCACTTTCTGAACCCAACCTCCTAAATTTGGTGCCAAGCTCAAAACCTGGACTCATCCAAGGATTGCTCTCACACGAAATTTGCAGGACTGAAAGGTCTTTACCTCCCCTGGGCAGCCTGTCATCTGCCCCTGAAACACTGGTTACCTGAGGCATCATGGGCCCACCGAGTCAGAAATAGCTCACCCTTGTGTGGCCAGTCCAGACCCACCTGAGACACTTTAATCCTGGCAGCCCCATACCCCTGTCTGTTGTTGTGCTGCTCATCAGTGCTGAACTCTTGGGTACGTGAGCATCCACAGGAGGACTTTCACAGCCAACTTCTCCCCTGGGCAACAATGTCTTGCCCCCATCCAGCAACCTTGATGGGTTTCCCCTGTGCTGCCAATTGTCTTTTTCCCATGGTTCCAGCCACCCCATGCCACAGAGCATTTGCCACCATCCATGAGTCAGTACAGGGGCACCACCCATGAGTCAGTACAGAGGCAGAGTGTTGGCCATTTCTCTCATTCAGCCATATCCAAACTCACCTAGATGCTTTAAGCTTTAAGCCCTGTAACCTAACTGGATCCATCTTGTCCTTCAGCGGCTTCTACAAGTCATGTAGGATTCCATACAGAAGCTTTCTATTTTTTATGCATCCCTACATATGGCAGGAACCATCAGTAAAGAGAGAGTGACGCATTTCATTTTCTGGTAGCCAGGGTCTCCTTAGCACGTGCCACCTTCACCTCGTCCTCTTCTGATGATAATCTGAAATTTTTGCCTCTGGGCAAGTTCGTAATGACTTCCAAATCCTTTTCCCTTTGAACATCCAGCCCTGCACTGGCAGTCAGGTGCCAGTGAAAACTGTGCTTTGGTGCCAGTCACTTTTGAAACACATGGGACCTCCTCATAAGCTGCCAATATCTGCAGTGTGGTGTAGGGGTGTAGCTGGCCTTAGATCCTTGGTATCCCAGACTCAAGAACCACAGGGTGGTGCTAGAACTTCTCCAAGTCCCTTCTGCCAGACGCTCCAGGATGAACCGTTCTCCCTGGCCGAGGTGATTTTCCGCATCTTGTCCTGTCCTAAATTGTTGCATCGTGCAACAGCATGTCTCTGAGAGCGACCTGTGCCTTCGGGGCCCAGTGCACTCTGCTAACAAAGGGCTTACAATAAAGGTGAGGAGATGGGGTCCCATTTGGAAATCCAAGTGCTGTTTATTATCAGCACATGCATAGTGGGTCCAACCTCAAATATGTTCCAGGGATGAGAGCCAAAATATGGCCAAGGATCTAGGGTTATGTATCAGACCTGAGGGTCAAGGTCCAATAGGAATGGGGGAAAATGGTGTGAAGGGTTGGCTAGGAACCAAGGGGACTAATAGGATCACGGAGGTGGGGTACTGTGGCAAAAATAACCCAATGGGGTCCAAGGGAAGGAGGCACATTCTAGGAGGAGTTCATATACGGTGAACGAGGGCTGAATAGGATGACATAAACTTAACAAACCAATAGAACAACAAAACCTAAGAAATAGTAACATGTGGCTGCAAAGGCCCATGGGAGAAAGGTTTTTCTCACCCTAATCTAAGACGGTATCTCTCCTGGTGGCAGGCTCGTGGGCCTTCACAATGACTGGTCCAATGACTACCATAGGAACAATCTCTTTAATTTGTTCAAAAGTTTGTTGCTATTAAGGACCTTACTTGAAATCAATTTTCTTCCATGCCACATGATAGAGAGGATTTACAATCTGACTGTAACCTGGAATCTACCTTCTCCAAAATACCACAGTGCCAGGAAACCCTGTGTTTCCTTCCTGATGGCCAGTGGGGACATGGCTGCTATTTTATTGGCCATGTCCACTGGAATCTGACAATGTCCATTTTGCTATTTTAATTCCAAAAACTGAATTTCCTGGGCAGATCTTCTAACGTTACTCTGTTTTATAGGAAAATTAGCTTTCAGAAGGATCTGACCTATCTTCTCCCCTTTCTCAAAACCCTCCTCTGCTGTGGTGCCACTTCGATGCCTTGGACTCCCAGTCATACTGAAGTTCCAACATGTCCAGCAGGGCAGCACTCAGTGATGGTGTGACTTCATTTAGGCCATGACAGCCCACTGTCAGTGCCCACTGTCCACGGGACTCAAACAGGGGCCATGTGGGGCTATTGAAGGGTGAGTCTTGCTGAGAGCCCAGCTCTCCAGTTCACAGATCAGCTCATGGACAGGGTCCTGAAGTCCCAGTCAGTGCCACGTTCCTAATAGGACACTGCTGTGCTGGCCATCAGTACCTGCTGTTCTTCAACCCCCAGCAGTCAGAAGCAGAAGGGTCCTCTGAAAGACCAAGCAAGGGATTCAGCTGTCCTAATTTCTTTTGTCTCCACAGCAGCTCTCCCAAAGCCCAGTGATGCCCTTTTGGGTCCTTGAAATACCTCTCCTGAGGTGATCTATGCCAAGGATACATGGAGCCTCTAGGCCAGTGACAATGGAGTTTTGCTGCCACTCATGCCCAGTCGGGAGCACTTCAGCTTCCAGTATAGTCCCTGTTGGGATCCCCCTGTCACCCCAGAAACAGAGAGAGATTCTGCCCCTGCACGATGGCACCAGGGTACATTGTGCACCCGTGTCACCTAAAGCCTTGTTGCAGCTGAGAGGCCTGGTAGGCCTCTCTGGCGATCAGTTGCCTAAGGGCAAAAATGCCTAGTCATGGTGACTAGGCAAAAGAACCCCTCTCCCGCGCTTGGACCCTCTATCTCCCTGTAAGACAATAGGTCACTTTGCACCCTGACCCACACCATTGGACCATTTCTCAAAACCTCGGTACCCTATAAAAACCCCACATTTTCCCCAGCTCGGTGGAAGAGCTGTCCCTGGAACCCTTCACGGAGGATGCAATAAAGATTCTCCTGTGGAACTTCATACAGCGCTTCTCTCTCTCTCTCCCTGCGTCTGCCAAGGCACCCTAGCAAGCTTATGAGCTGAGAATCACTGCTAAAGAGCTGATCACTGCTAAGAGCTGCATATCACTATAACTAAGCTTGCTAAGGGTCGCCTGTGCCTGGGAGCTCTGCCAGAGGTGCTTGGGCAGGGGGGTATGTAGGTGCCCTCCTAACCAGGAATAACCAAGGCAGCCGAGACCGACCTGAGCTAGCCCCGGGAGGAAAAACAATAAAGCCTCATGATCCTGTGGCTTTGCTGTGCCAGGCCACGGATCCACACGGTCCAATGGACCCCACTGTCCTTTTTCCACACCTGGCTGGAGCCAGGGCCCCTCCAGCTCTGATCATGGTACTTGTTGCTCCTTTCTTGTCAACAGGACCTGGAGGTCCTTTCCAGAGGGTCAGAAGTAACATCAGCACTTCAATTCTGCCTGAGGACTTGCCCAGTGGAAACCGAGTGGCATTTTTCATTGAAGAGTCTTCTGCCTGGGAGACCCTTGTGAGGCCTCTATGACAGTGACTCTTGTGAGACCCCTGCAAGAGACTCTTGTGTGAGAGACCTCAGATGCCCTCCAGCTACTCTCCTGGACATAAGACCCCAGAAGGGAAGGTAGATGTAGCGGTACTCAAGGACAATGGTGACTGTGATGGCAATGGCATTGCAGAACCAGCCAAAGGCCCTGAACTGCAGCACAATGAGCCCGTGCCCAGCACTCACTTGTACGGCTACACCACCTGACCTGGGTCAAAAAACTGCCTCTCCCCCAAAGATAAAACCCACAAAGCCAAACAGCTTCTAAATACCCCATATCCCTCCAAATGCCCCCATATTCCCCAAATACAGCTGGGCACAGGTGTTGGAGTATGAACCCCCCTGGGCCAAATCCATACAGGCCCAGGAGTGCCCAGAAATGTGAGGACTGAATTAGAACCTTAGGAAAAACTAGAATAATAAATCTGCACAGACATGAAGTAGAAATGCAAGTCTGATTTTAAATAAATAGAGGATTTTAAGTGCCTGTATTAGCTAGTAGAGAAGCCCTAAAGCCTAGTTTATAATTCAGTAACATTGCCTTTGCAAAGTTAGTTAAATTCTAGTCATAACAAAAATAATGTAGCCTTGCTGAAAATTCCTAGATGGAACAGACAGAATTATATACATAGAATTTGTGTAAGAATTTGCATTTGCCTTTGCACATCAATCATAACTTATAATTGGCCCAGCAAGAATATAGTAAATTCATGTAAGTACCTAATTGGCTAAAAATAGAATAAAAATGCACTACTTTGAGAAAACACACACAGGATTCACGAAAACACCGATGCTGCTGTTGTTGCTACTGCTGTGGCTGCCACTGATAAGATGCTCACAGGACACAGTCTACTGATGCCTCTACTGCAGCTGTGGCTGCAGCTTCTGCTTGGGACTTATGTTAGAAGGCTTCTGTGTACTGCTACAGACTCTAATTAAACTTTGCCTTCATGATATTGATTTAACGATGCAATAAAGGACTTCTTTAACAAATACCCAGCTTCTAGTCTTCAGTGAGTACATGCAAACCTCTCGACACACAGGGGTCTCACCTGAACCTCACAATTATAAAGCGCCTGATGGAGGTCAAAGAACTGACACCCCCTCCCCCGCAAAGTACCTTCTTGTGGTAAAAAAACTGCCCCTGCATCCCAAAATACCCCCTAAATACCCACATAGCCTTTCCAAACTGCACAAACACAGGTGGGTGTGGGGGTCTCACCTAAGCCTTAGAGTTGAGCAGGGTGATGTGGGCAATGCTGTACAGGGAGCTGGATGGAGCTCCCCAGTCTGATGTGGCCCTTGAGAGGACCAACACTGTGGCCCCATAAAGACTCCAAAACCTACCCCACAGCCCTCTGCAAATGCTCTACAGGGACCGCTGACTGCCCCATAGTGACTGACAGCTGCCTCCATGCCCCCCAGCCACCTCCCCATACCCCCCGTGGTACCTGTGATGGAAAAGCACTTGCCCAGCAGGATGAACATGAGGACGAAAATGAGGAAGCTGCTGGGGGGGAGGGGGGGAGCAGCTGGCAGGGGGCCATGGGGAGGGCTGGGCACCCCCCTCCTTCACACCCCCCACACAAGGGTGTGCAGCCCCATACCTCCTGTACTCCACCAAGCCCCTCATCACCTCCCATAACTTCGAAGTGCCCCTGTGCACCCCCATAACCCCTTTACTTTGCTGTGAAAGCCCCCTCAAACCCACCCAGAACCCCCAGCCCCACCAAATCTCAATACATCCCTCGGACCTCGACACCTCCCAATCTCTGAAGACCCTCCAAATCCCAACATAACTTCCCCAGATCCTGATGCTCTCCAGTCTCCACAGCTGCCCTCAGCCCCCACAAACCTGCCCATAGCCCCCAAGCTCTCCTTCACACTCCATGCTGGCCGTCACCATGAGCATCTAGTAGGTGGTGTGAAGCAGGTGCCATCCGCAGAACAGGTCTGGGGGGACTGGGGGTGTAAGCACAGGACCTCTCAAAGCATTGCCTCCCCCCAGACCCCCTCAAAGCTTAGATTTTCCCCCAGCCTCTCACTGATGTATAAGGTGAGGATGACAATGAAGATGTGGAGGAAGGTCATGTTTGTCTCCAGGATGCCTGGGGAAGGTGAGGAGTGGGATAAAAAGAGGTTCACCCCATGAGATCTCCAATACCCACCAGGGTATCCACAGACATCCCCTGCACTACAGGCCCACCATCAAATCCCATGTACCCCAACCCCTTCAGCTTCTTCAGACCTCAATAACCTCCAGTATATCCCCCAATACCGATGCACCCCAATCCTTTCAACCCCCCCAAACCCCCAAAAAGCCCTCCAAACCCTCATGTACTTCCCCATCGCAATACAACAATCGCTGCAGCCCCCAGACCACCATAACTCCCAATACACCCCCAGACCCTAATGTACAGCAATCCCTGCAGACCCTGCAGACCCTGCAGACCCCCGTAGCCCCCAATATACCCCCCGATCTCCATGTACGCCAGTCCCCTCGCACTGCCTTCCCCCATGGCTGCGGCCGCACAGAGCTCATCAGCCGCGAAGCGCCCGTCCGGAGGGAGGCCGCGCAGGTCAGCGCCACCTCGTGCTCCAGCTCCAGCCCATCGCCCTGGGGGCCGGGGCCTCCCGGGGGAGGTGGGGGGTACGCCCCGCATCTGCTGAAGGCTGCGCACC
>VXBR01011570.1:5574-18311 GCA_013400215.1 Cisticola juncidis | reverse complement strand
ACAAAAAGCGATACCCCAGACTTCCTGTTTCTAACCCCATAATCACCCAAAGCGGAGGCAGTGGCACGGTTGGAACTTGATGGAGGGCGGGGGGGGTCCCCAAAATCCCTGGGGACTGGGGGTCGAGGGGTCCTTGGTGTGTGTGGGGCTTCTTTGGCCCTGAGAGAGATTCCTGGGCCCTGATGGGGATCCCTGGAGTGTGTGGGTGGGTCCCTGGAGTGTGGATGAGGATCCTGGCATTCTGGTGGGGGTCTCTGGGGTGTGGATGAGGGGTCCCTGAGCCCTGAGTGGGGACCTGGGGTTCTGATGGTCTCTGGGGTGTCGATGAGGAGTCTCTGGGCCCTGAGTATGGACTTTGGGGTTCTGGTGGTCTCTGAGGTGTGAATAAGGGATCCCTGGAGTCTGAGTGGGGTCTTTGGGATGGTGGTGGGGTCCCTGAGTTGCAAGGGGGTCCCTAGGGTGGTGGGGATCCCTGGGCCCCAAGTGTGGTCCCTGGGCCTCAAGAGGGGGTCTCTGTGGTACCAAGGAAACTCCTCATCCCTCTCTTCTCCCACTGCATCCAGGATCTCCCCAGGGTGTGTCAGGATGTGCACCCCACTGCTGGTGATGCTGGTGACACTGCTGATGGCCCCTGCAGGGGTCTCTCCCTACGGCTTCCACAACTGCATCCAGGCACCACAGGACTCTGGGCGGTTCCGCTGCATCCAGCGCTTCCTGAGCACCGTGGGGGCTGCAGTGGAAGACCTTCCCTCCAATGCCACATCCCTCAACCTCTCTGTCAACATCTTGCGCCAGGTGCCCCCTGGTGCCTTTGCTCGTCTCCCACAGCTCTACACTCTTGATCTGACCCACAACCAGCTGGAACTTCTGGCCCCAGGGGCTTTCTGGGGGCTGTCAGCACTGGCCCACCTAGACCTGGCCCACAACAACATGTCAGTGCTGGCCACAGATGTGTTCACCGGGCTGGTCAACCTGAACACACTGCGGCTGGACCACAACCCGCTACAGGAGGTGGCCCCCAGGGCTTTCTGGCCACTGGCTGCACTCAGCACGCTCTGGCTGCGGGGTGGCCGGCTCAGTGCACTGGAGCCTGTGGCCATGGCCGTGCAGAATCTGACACACCTGGACCTGCTCGACTTGTGTGGCAACATGCTGTCGACACTGGGCCCAGGGCTGCCGCCCACGCTGAGGGTCCTGCGCCTCTGCAACAACTCCCTGGGAGCTCTTTCAGGGGCCACCCCTGGGGTGATGCCGCCGGGGCTGCGTGTGCTTGACCTGTCTTACAACAACATCTCGGACCCTGCACTGCTTGCTCGCCTACGTCTGCAGAACTTGACACACCTGCACCTGGCTGGGAACTCACTGGATGTGGTGCAGCTGCTGCACACGGTTGGAATCTCCCCACGCCATGTGGACGTGTCAGGGCTACACATGAGCACAGAGGACTTGGAATACCTGTGCCAGCAGCTGACCATGGGCCATGCAGCAGCAACAGGACCACGGCTGCAGAGGCTGCGGCTGCAGCACTTGCAGATTGAAGCAATGCCCAATGGGTCTCTGGCCAAGTGTCCGGTGCTGGGTGCCCTGGACTTGTCTGGCAACCGGCTGCGGCATTTGGGCTGCGTAGGGCAGCTGCTGAACCCGGACCAGCAGGCAGCACTGGGTGAGCTGGTGGCTGAACATAACTTGTTGCAGCGTCTGCCATCATGCAACGGGACCCCGGTTCTGCACCAGCTGCACAATATGTCCCTGCGCTTCAACCGCATCCTAGTGGCTGGTGCGGGTGCCTTTGACAACGCGCCAGCACTGCAGCAGCTGCGGCTGGATGTGAATGGGCTGGCACGGCTGCACCGCGCAGCGCTGCGTGGACTCCGCGACCTTCGACACCTGCGCCTTGACAACAACCTGCTCACCGACCTCCTGCCCGGCTCCTTTGCCGACCTGTGCCAGCTGGAAGTTCTCAATCTGCGCAATAACCGTGTGGCCGTGCTCTTCCCTGGTGCCTTCAAGGGGCTTGACCACCTGCAGACCCTGGACCTGGGTGGGAACAACCTGCGGCACTTAGCCGCCAAGGCATTCCAGGGCCTCCCACGGCTTTCCCGGCTTTACCTGGACCGCAACAGGCTGCTGGAGGTGAGGGCAGCCACATTCCAGCCGGTGCAGATGACACTGGGCGTACTGGACCTGCGTGCCAACATGCTGCGCTACCTGAGCCGAC
The DNA here is from genome assembly GCA_013400215.1 of Cisticola juncidis. NCBI lineage: Eukaryota > Metazoa > Chordata > Aves > Passeriformes > Cisticolidae > Cisticola > Cisticola juncidis. The sequence continues at coordinate 16,093 of VXBR01011570.1, read as the reverse complement.
ACCTGCGGCAGCTGCCGCCTTTCCGCTACCTGCACAACCTCTACGACCTGAAGCTGCAGGCACAGCAGCCATATGGGATGCGTGTAGTCCCACAGCGCTTCTTTCAGGGCCTCAGTGCCTTGCGCTGGCTCTACCTGTCACAGAACTCGCTCTCGGCCATCCCCGCCGACGCCTTCGATGACCTGGCGCAGCTGCAGTTCCTGACGCTGGCTGACAGTAATGGCGGGATGGGCCACCTGCCTGCTGGCATCTTCAAGAACCTGAGCCAACTGCACAGCCTGAACCTGGAGAATGCAGGACTGCGCAGCTTTGGGCCTGAGGTCTTCGGCAACCTGACGCAACTGAAGGAGCTGCACCTGGCCAAGAATGAGCTGCGTGCACTGGATGCGACTCTGGCCACACATCTCCCCGCCCTGCACTACCTGGACCTGCGTAAGTGCCCACTGAGTTGCAGCTGTGCCAATGCCTGGCTGCCCGCCTGGCTGGCACATGGGCCTGTGCAGGTGGTCTACCTGTATAACTACACCTGTGGTGAGATGAGTGGGGCCTCCACATACCTGCACTGCTTTGACACGCGTGTATGCTACTTGGACATGGGGCGGTACCTGTTTGCAGGGACGGCACCGGCTGTGCTGCTGCTGCTGGTGCTGCCACTGCTGCACCACCGTGGTTACTGGCGGTTGCGCTACCAGCTGTTCCTGCTGCGTGCGTGGGCGCGTGGGCGCTGGCGGCGGGAGCAGCGGCGCTACACCTATGACACCTTTGTGTCCTACAACTCTGGGGATGAGCAGTGGGTGCTGGAGGAGCTGGTGCCCGAGCTGGAGCGTGGAGCCCTGCGGCTCTGCCTGCACCACCGTGACTTTCGCCCCGGCCGCGCCATAGTGGACAACATTGTGGATGCTGTGTACAACAGCCGGCACACAGTGTGTGTGGTCAGCCGCGGGTACCTGCGCAGCGAGTGGTGCTCACTGGAGATCCAGATGGCCAGCTATCGCCTCTTCGACGAGCTGCGCGATGTTCTTGTCCTCATCTTCCTCGAGGACATCCCTGAGGCTGAGCTCTCGGCCTTCCACCGCATGCGCCGTGTGCTGCTGCGCCGCACACACCTGCGCTGGCCCCCTGAGCCCCCTGCACGGCCCCTCTTCTGGGCAAAGCTCAGGTGTGCCCTGAGCGGGGAGGAGGAGGATGAGGAGGAGAGGGAGAGGGGGAGCAGGGAGGAAGGGTGCCCTGGCATAACCAGGACTCCTGGGGATGTTCTCCCTCAGGAAAGCAACTTTCTGCCCCCAAATCACCATTTTTTACCTGGAGAAGGTGCCCTGTGGAGTGGGGATGATGGCACCAAGGAGGTGAAGGAGAAGAAGGAGAGGAAGACAGGGGGCAGGGAGGGAGACTGCCCTGACAGGACTGGGACCCCTATGGAGGTTCCCTCTCAGAAAAGCAGTTTTCTGTCCCAAAATCACCAGCTTTTCTCTTGGGAATGTGCTCTGCACAGTGGGGAAGAAGGTAACAAGAAGGAGGAGGAAGAGGAGGAGGAAGAAGAGGTGAAGGCAGGGGAGGGGGAGAAAGGTTTCGGGGTAGAGAGCAGCTGCTCTAGAGCAACCTCACCCTGGTGCAATGGGGATCCCAATTGGGATTGACATTCCCAATCAAAAAATGTGGTTTTGTCCCAAAATCCCTGGTTATGCTCTGAGAAATATGCATTTGGGATGATGGTAATGAGGAAACGGGGAAAAAGGAGGAGGAAAAGAGGGGGGCAAGATGGACCTCAATGTTCAGCTGCAGCAAATGCTTCATCACTCAGTTCCGTTTCCCGGCATGTAGGAGCTGCAGCTCTTGCACATCTGGCTCTTCTTGGGCACAGGCTGCCATAGCTCAATCGGCTGCTTCTCCCCATAGTGGCAACCCCAGGGCTGGGGAATACGGGCGGCATACAGGAGCACCCACCAATCCATACCACCACGCACCCTCCTGCCCCCCAGCTCAGCAGCTCCTGTGCCCTGGGCATGTCCCTGCCTCGCTCCCCCCTGATCCTCACTGGCAGCAGGATGTACCTGGCTTGGCTGGCAGACTGGAGCATGCTGCAGGTGTCTGGGCCGGCCAGTGCTGTGGGCTCATGGCTGCTGTCACTGAGCTGTGGCAGCTGCCGCCCAGGAACACCCTTCCGCAAGCGCATCAGCTGCTGCGCCGGCATGGGATGTGGCTCTGCCTGCTCTGTCTTGAGAGACTGAAGCTCTACTCTGCTCTCGACCCTGGGGTGCTCAGGGATGCCCCACCCAGGCCCATCCCCAGACAGCCAGATCCTGGCAGTGCCAGGCCAGGAACAGCCTTCCCTTACCTCTGGCCAGCGGGTGCATGACACTCTCGAGGACCAGCAGTGAGTGATAGATGCTGGTCCCTCTCACAGTGCCTCTTCCCAGTCCTTGATGACCTAGACTCAATCCAAGCACACTGGGTCAGTCAGGCTCACCTTGGCCGCACACAGATTCCCAGCAAAGCCAACAGTGGGATTGGTCCTGCTGCTTCACCTGGATCTGTGCGGACAGATATGGCTGAAGCTATGGCTCCATACATCCCTGGGGAGTCTGGTTGGAGCAAGCAGCACCAGCGGGACCAGGGGTCCATATTTCCCATTGAATGGATCAGTGGATCACACTGGTGATGGGGCAGGAGTAGGAGAGGAACCTGGCATGCTGTGAGGATGAGCCAAACACATGGAGATGACACAAGGAGCAAAGCCAGGGAAAGGATCTGGCAGGAAGGGACAGAGTTATGGAAAAGAATCAGCAACTCCCATGTTTAGTGTGGAGAATGGTAGAGCTGGTCGGGTTTCCAAGGGCCCTGGATTACTCCCCTGCAAGTAGCAATGGGTGAGGCACTAGGTTCAGGCTGAAGTGATAGCCAGAGCCCCCATCTGCCCAGGCAGCTGTGACAGCTCTGCAAATCCACAGAAGTACATGTCTGGAATTGAAATCCACTGGCCAGTTTGCACCAAGAAACTGGGAAGCACTTTGACAGAGTCCTGGGGTGTGTGATTCCCAGCTCAGTGCTGAGTGGGACAGCCCTGGGATGTCAATCTCAGCAGGTTTCTAGTTTCATTTCCAGCACTGATTGGACCAATACCACAGCCAGCAGCACTCATGTGGAGGACGGCATGGGAATGGGAGGAGGTGATGTTGGCCTTGGCCTTGCTGCCACTGGTTTTTATTGCCTTTGAACAACATCTCCAGGATCTGCTCTGGTGATGTGGGCTGGGAGAGAATGGGCACAGAGATCAGTATCCCAGACGTGGCACCCAGACACCCCAACACAAGCAGCCCCAGACCCTCAGGCTGAGGCATCTTGCAGCTCTGCAGGCCCTGTGACAACCTGGGGTCACATCTGCTGCCAGCCAGGAGCTGTGCAGGTGGCACCCTGGGATCTTTACACCCTTTGTGTCCCCAGGACAGGAGAGAGAGGAAGTGGAGCGGGAGAGGAGGGAAGGGGAGCTTCCTGCAGCCGCCCCTGTGCCAGGGGTCACTCCCAGGCTGGGCTGGGATGAGGCAAAAATAATCACCCTCCCCGCTCCCCTTTAGGGCACTTTTTCTCCATTTTGGCCTCTTCAATGCAGCAGAGACAAAAAGAGTTGCCAAGCCAGCAGTGCTATGATGCAGAGGTCACCCTTGAACCTTCCCCTGAACAAGCTGACAGCCCCATTCCCACATCTCTCCCCATGAGGTGCTTCTGCTTTCAGACCTTCTCATTCGTCTTGTTTGCATCCATCTTCCAACCTCCCTTTGAAGCCTCGTCCCCAGCATGGCCATCCAAGTTTCAGCCAGGACGGTGTTGCTAAAATAGAGTTAATTTTTTTTTGCAGTAGCTGAGAGGTGTTGCTGTGGTTATTTCTGGGAGGTTATTCATGCCATCTTATTTGCCAGGGGTAAGAGAAAAGGACTGTCTCCCTCACTTCTGAGAGGAAGGGATTTTTTCTGTGAGGAGAAAGTATGGCAGATGAAACAGTTGGTATGGTCACAGACTTTCGATGTAGATTCTTTTTCTTATACTTTTTGTCATTAATCTTGTTTCTGTTACTGTTTGTTTTCTTATTTCATTGCTGTTTCCAGTAAATTGTTCTTGTGTCAAACTGTGATCTTTGCCTTTTGAGCTTCCAGCTGGAGGAGGCAGGGAAGCAAGAGCCAGTGTGGTTTCAGTGTAAGCATTTGTCATGGGTTAACACAACTTGGTTTTTAGTTCAAGTGTAAACAGTTCCCTGTCAGGACCTTGGAATTATTTCAAAAAAGACAGGGTTCAGAAGCAAATTCTTAGCTACTGGCATATGGTTTGACCCCTGAGTGTTAGAAATGAGACGCTTGACATGGCCAATATAGCAAGCAGCAATTCAATTTAATAATTAATTTACAATTAAAACAATACAATTTAATTATTAAGTAAAGTGTGAGCAAAGACAGCGCGCTGGGTACAGTGGAAGGATTTTCCCTTCTGACTGCACACCAATTGCTGGACTTGCTGGGATTTTATTTTCTATATTCATACATATTCATAAGCTTTCTCAGCAGTTTCTATTTCCAATATTTAATGTCATTATTCAATACCTATTGTGGTCTATTTTAAATTTCAATATTCCAGGATGTACATCCAGGATATGTATCCCAGGTGGTGGGGTCCAGCTTCCAGATGTGGGTCCAGCTTCTTTTTTCCAGGTCTATCAGTCTTTGATAGTGATGTTCAGTTTTCCTTTTTCAGGAACCTTAAATCAGCGAGCTGAAATCTTTTTTTCCATATCCAGGATGATTTTTTTACCAGTCTGTGAGAAAGCCTTTTTACATTCTGAAACTACAGTTTAAAATTCTTTAACGCAAAACAAGCTTCTAAAGTTATAATTCAGACACTTATTACATGTGAAAATATAGTGGGTTAATTCATGTTTTTATGAATCATAACGTTAAAATCATGGTTTGGTAAAATGTAATATAAAGTGTAACCTAAATTCCAGCCAACCATGGAATTAAGAAATTCCTAGGCAGGCACCACCCAGTAACCACCATTCAGGAGGAAACGAGATGTCGGGAAGATGAGATTGGCATCGGAAAGAAAGACACATTAAGATAAGAAATCAGTTCTCCTCCGGTGGGCAGCAGAGCCATCAAAGCACCATCGTCGCCCCGATCTCCGCAGAAGAACGCCTTTCCATTCACAAATCTCGGTTTTCATTCACACACTTGAGGACTAAAATTAGCACCTCTCCTTCTCAGAAGAAACTCCTTTCAGCAGACCAAGGACGACAATGAATTCGAATAACTAGTCCCAGGAAACAAAGAAACTGTGGGGAAATCTTATGCCAGGGGCAAAATAAAGTATATAAAAACTGGACCCCAAACGGGGCCAATTTGTGAACTTTGGGGGAACTGCAGTGCACTAGAGGCTGCGTTCCAGCTCACCCTTTGATGATCCCAGGTTTATTGTCACCATAACTCTGCTGGGGTTTTTTACCGAAATTCTGTAATTTGATTTTTAATAAACCAAATCATATTTTCAATTGGAATACTGGATTGCCATTTATTGACATTAAAGAATAGCTTGAGATTTATAATAGGTAATTGCAAGCAAAGTTTGTTCAAAAACCTTCTTCCATGCTTTCCTTGGTTGTTTATTAGAACTCATCTTTATAACTGTCCCATGGCCATGTTCTACAATTACAATTACACAGATTCTTTTTATTTCCCTGACACGAAACACAACTTTGTATTTCACATGAGGAAGCTGAATGCGACTTTTTGGAATACCCATATAAAGCACAGACCGTGTCCAAGGCAGCCCTTTTTCCTTCTGGCTCTCCAGCAGGTAACACTGAGTCAGGGCTGCTCTGTTGGAGCGGCCCAGGGTGGCCAGGACCCACCGTTCTCCCTCCTGGGGGCTCCGTTGGCTCCTGGTTGCACGAGAGAGAGGCTGCAGCTTAACATCAGCTAATTTTAAAGCCTACCCTGGAGCCGGCGGAGCCAGGAGAGAGGTCTGCCAACCCCCTGATAATAGCTATGGGCCTGGGTGACATGATCCCGCCCCGATTGTCACTGAAAGGGGCAGGCAGGAGGCATTTTATAGCATTTATGATTCCTGACTGCCTGGCCGCTCTGGGTTCTGACCTTTTGGCTCTTTCCCCCAGTGCAGCCTCACCATGAGCCGCAGCAAGAGAGGGGGAGAGAGGGAGAGACAGACAGACAGATAGACAGACAGAGAGAGAGAGAGACAGAGACAGAGACGGAGACAGAGACGGAGACAGAGACGGAGACAGAGACAGACACAGAGAGACTCTTGGCATGATTTAACTCTTTCCTGACACATATTAAAACTTTTTAAAACTCTAATCCTCCCTTTGAGTGAGAAGAAAAGGGACAGAGTGAATGTAGAGAAGACACAGCATGAAGTCATCGGAGAAAGATAGTGAAAAGACTTTTTGGGAGGAGGGATTGAGGAGTTTGCCATTTTAAGCTGACTTTGTCTTATCGAGCCAAGGTAATGAACTCTATATGTAGATTATCCCTTTAAATCACGGGAAAAAGATGCATTTGGGGAGATGATGGTTTAGATTTGTGGATTTTAGCAAAGGTGTCTGTGATGGACTGAGTAATACTGAATTAGAATTTGTGATTGTGAGATTGAAGCAGGGTCCTTACAACAGGAGGAAGATCCAGATGAGGTCCAGGGCACACAGTCCATGTGGCAGAAGTTTGCATGGAGGGCACCATAGTTGTATATCATCATTGGCAGTGATGTCAGTGAAAGAAGGAAAGTAAACAGTGCTTCAGGAGACTACCCAACTTTGGCAATAAGAAGATCATCTTTTCTTCTCCCTACCAATCTATACATTGGCTGGGGAAAGAGTGTTCAACACTGTAGACAGATTTGAAAGACTCGAGCAAACTAGAGAGGAAATGTCCCATGCCCTGCCAGTATGGACCAGAGTCTCTGCTATTGGGAGCAGCCAAAATCCTGCTCAGGTGAGAGGAGACACACTGTGAAGTAACTTGTGGTTTTAACTGTGTGACCATGGAGAGGACATAAGGAAGTGGAACTGAAAACCCATCTCTGCCCCAGCAGCATGGGTGAGTTGAGAGGAAGAACACCACCACAGAAAACTTGTCAAGGATAAATCTCCTCCAGTTTCCAGTGAGCAAGTCCTCAGGCAGAATAGAAGGGCTGATGTTACTTCTGATCCTCCTGAAAGAGCCTCCAGGTCCTATTTGCAAGAAGTGAGCAACGGGTACTGTGACCAGAACTAAAGAGGCCCTGGCTCCAGCCAGGTGGAGAAAAAGGACCATTGGATCTATTGGGGAATGTGGATCCAATGGGAGGTACATCAGAATCACAAGAGTATAAGGCTTTATTTGACACCAGCACCTGATGTACCCAGATGCCATCAATATCTGTAGGGGTAGAATCCATCTCTATTTCTGGGATGACAGGGATCCCAACAGCTGACTGTATTGGAAGCTGAAGAGATCCTGACTGGGAATGAAGGGCAAAAACACCTCATTGGGACAGGCTTAGTGGCCCCATGTATCCTTTGCAGAGGTTACCTCAGGAGAGAATATTGTACAGATACATCAGAAAACAGAAAGCAGCCCTGTGAAGTCCTGTGTGATCAGTCGCAGAAGTTACCGAGGGATAAGGCGGATCAAGTCAGGTTGCAGAGCTGAAAGCTGTCCAGCTGGCTTTGGATATTGCTGGATATTGCTGAATGAGAGAATTGGCCACTGACTCATGCATAGCAGCAAATGCTCTGTGGAGGTGGCTGGACAATGCAAAAGACCAATTGGCAGTGCAGATAGAAACCCATCTGGGTTACTGAATTGTGGCAATATATTGCTGCCTGGGTAGAGAAGTTGGCTGTAAAAGTCCCTCCTGTGGATGCTCATAAACCCAAGAGTTGGCTAGTGAAGAGCATCACAACAATGGACAGGGGATGGGGCTGCCAGGATTAAAGTGTCTCAGATGGGTGTGGACTTGCCACACCAGGGTGAGCTATTTCTGGCTCAGTGGGCCCCTTAGGCATCTAAGGTCATCAGGGAAGAGATGATCACACAGATGCATTGTGACTGAGAGGTGGACTTAATCATGGACACTATATCCTGGGTAATCCATGACCGTGAAACGTGTGCTGAGATCAAGCAGGGGCAAACTGATAAAGCCCCTGTGGTGTGGGGGATGATGGTGGAAATATAAATCTGGGGAGGCCTGGCAGATCAATTGCATCACAGTGCTACAACCTCTCCAAGGCAAGAGTTGCTGACAATGGTAGAAGGCACAACTAGATGTCTGGAGACCCATACCCATGCATTACGCCACTGCCTGGAACACCATGTTGACCCTTGAAAAACAAGCCCTGTGGCAATGTGGCATCACTGAAAGAATTGACTCAAACAATGGGATGAAAGAAATTACTCAAACAAAACTTCAAAAACAGCCTCATGAACACCCGGGCCAGAGAGCACAGCACTGAGTGGGTGTACCACATTCCCTGTCATACACCAGCCCTGGGAAAGCTAAATGGTACCATGGACTGTTAAAAACCACCTTGAAAGCAATGGGTGGGGCCTTCAAGCATTAGGAACTCTACTTAGCAAAGGCCTCCTGGTCAGTGAACACCTACCAACTGAGCTGGCGCTGCCCAAAAAACCCATCCATGAACTGCAGAAGGGAATGAAGTTCCTGTGGTGCCTATGAGAAATGGATTAGGGAAAACTGTTTGGATCAGTCCTGCCTTAAGCAGAGGGAGACCCATCCATGGGACAGTCTTTGCTCAAGGACCTTGGTGCATTTTGTGGGTAATGCAGGAGGATTTGACTTCAAGTGAGAACAGTCTGTGATGTTGAATTGTATTGGTGCTGAATGACACTGCCACTGTGTGCCGTAAGCCCCAGAGCCAATGAGGATGGATAGGTCCAGGTACACCAGTCATGAGCTCCTGATGCTGCCACCAGCCAACAGCATCACAGCCCTCCTGCCCTGGGAGACATCTAGGATGGACAAAATCAGAGCCATGGACTAAATGAACTTAGCAGGTATCTTGGAGGCCCAGCCATTCACAATGGAAATGATACCTGTGCTTGTGTATATTTATATATATATACATGTATATGTATTTAGTTGGAAGGTGTAGGATCTGGGCATGAGTAGGTGGTATAGAAAGAGGAGTAGATACTGTCCTGGCTTTGGATAGGGCTTTAATGTTTTCTATACTGATATAGGGAACTTATAACTAAATTTAAACAGATTATAATTTGCTGTATGTAATCAAGTGTGTTAAAAACAGATAGTACTTTGCCATACAAAAACAGGACCTTGTCCATTTGTTTAAGACTGATAAGCAGAAACCAATGCTCAAATACTGGAAATAACTGGATTTGTAGTTTAGACTATGCCCAGGAGCCTTAGAGGACAGTGAGAGACCAAGAAGGCCTGCGCAAAGACAGGGTTCATCCAGCAGACACCCGAGGAAGACTATTTTACTTCATCCAGTGACCCCTGCCCAAGACCACTAGGAGACAATGCACAAGCACAGACCTTAATTAGCACAAAATGCTGATTAACATACAACAAGAGAGTAGGCGGGGATAAGTTCTGAATATGCATAGGCAATGTTGAAACTTTGATAAATATGGATGAGTTTAAGTGTATTTGAACAGAGTGCCTGCTCTGTTTGGGGCACACGTCTTTGGCGGAGCTGTACCTTGTGCGTCCCGGTGCCGAGTAAAGCACAGCTCCTTCAAAATATTTGGTTGTGTAGTCTTTGTTCTGCTTCAATACCACCTCATCTTTTTGTCAGGGGAGGGGAAAAAGGAACTCTCTCTGGCCTCTAAGAAGGGCATGGCTTCTGGATGAAAAACATGATGGAATTTTCCGCCATTGTTAATTGCCTTGCGGTCCACATTGAACACTTTTGCATGTGAGTTACCATATTTTGCATACTTTTCTTATAATTATTGTTGCTGTTATTGTTTGTTTTCTTATCTCATTGATGTTTGCATTAAATAGTTCTTATCTCAACCTGTGATTTTCACTTTTTGTGCATCCAGTTCTCAACTCCATTCTGCCGGAGCAGGAAGGGGGAGGCAAAGCGGGGAGCAAGCAAGCAGTATCTGTTTAGGGAGAGTTTCTGAGGGGGCATTGAACTGGGGAGTACCATTCCTAAACCATGACACTTGCAAAGCAATTTGGAATTCCATGGCCCAATCCAATAGCAACAGATCTTAGTGCAGGTTTCCACCGTGTTACAATCTGGTTTAAACACAGAAGAGCAGAGGAAATGAAGTCTGTGCAAAGAAAGAGGACCAAACCCAGAAAGGTTCAAAACCAACACAAAAACCTGATTAAAACCAAAAAAGGCTAGATGTTGGTTCCAAAATATTGATATATTTCATAGTAAGACAGAAAGAGAGAGAGAGAGAGAAGGAAAAAGAGAAAGAAAAAGAAAGAAATCAAGAAAAAAAGAAATCAAGAAAGGGAAGGTAGGAAGGAAGGAAGG
>VXBR01011569.1:6258-22022 GCA_013400215.1 Cisticola juncidis | reverse complement strand
GGGGGTTCCTTGGGGTTCCTGTAGCTCCCTGGGGCTCCTGGGGGTCCCTGGGGGATCCTGGGCATCCCTGGGGGCTCCCTGGGGGTTCTTGGGAGTCCCTGGGGTCTCCTGGGGGCTCCTGGGGCTCTCTGGGGTTCCCTGGGGTCTCCTGGGGGCTCCTGGGGGCTCCCTGGGGCTCTCTGGGGCTCCCTGGGGGTCCAACACTGAGGTTTCCCTCCCCAAGGGCAGCTGATCCTTTTTCCCCCCCATTCCCGAGCTCTCTGCAGCCTCCTCGCCCACGGTGTCTGGGCAATGCCCTGATTGCTCCAGGCTTACCAACCTCCATTCTAAAAACCCCAAATTCTACATTTTCACCCTGTGACAAACTTCATTGCTCTCTATTTCACACTCTCATGGCTTGTAGTTCTTCATGCAGTGCTGGTAATTTTCCCCATGGGCTGAGATCAAAGACAGGATTATTTTGGGCTCTGTGCCCCAACCACAACTGGGGGTTGAAAGGGTTAAATCGGTCTGGTGGCCTCATGTCCTCACTGGACACGAAATAAAAACCCCTGACTCCAGTTCAGCAGGCAGAAGGGAATCAGGAGGCTTCATTTACAATTAATTCAGCCTTTTTATAACCCCCTGTGCTAAAAAGGCAAATTATTGGTCCATAGGATGGACACCTCTCTCCATTGGTCACAAACAACCCCTGGGAGAGAGGCTGTTGTGGAAAGGGAATATTGTGTACTTGGAAATGTTGTGGGAAGAATGGGTTTTTTACACAAATCTGTTTGGGTAAAGAGAAACTGAATGAAAATTTTCCCTTGGAAAAACCAGCAACCCTCAGGCTTCAGAAACACTGAGCCCACAGCCTCACCTTGCTGGTGCTTGTGGAGCATTTTGGGGTTCTTGTTCCGTGTTTTGGTGCCCCAGCGGGGGCAGGAGGGGTTGCTGGGCCTTCCTCAGGAGCTTAATTTTATTTACAAGACATTAAGCATCTTTCAACTCAGGACAGAGCAACGCCTGCACCTTTCCCCAGGTCCCCTTTAGGATTATTTATCCCACAGAGCATTTTTTTTGTTTGAGTTCTGCTTTGAGCTTTGTTTTCCTCGGTGCTGGTTCTGCTCAAAGCTCTGATTTTGGGGCTGGCAGCAGACAGAGGAGCAGGAATTCCAAAATGTTGTGAGCACAGGGAGTGACTCACCCAGGGGCTGACGCCGTCCCCAGCAGCACTGGGAATAGTCTGGGGACAGAGGAGTGACAATTTTACAATGGTGACTCTTGGTTCCTTCCCCACTCTGTCTCTGGTGCTTTTAGAAAGAGCTGAACATTTCCTTGGCATCTGCATCCCCTGGGAGAAAAATAAAATTGTTTCCTCATTCTGTTAATGTGTTTGTAAACTCCAAAAGGCTCCTGTGAGTGCTCAGGGTCTGTGTGAATCTGCAGTGGCATCTGCTGCTCTTTAATATTGATTTCAGAGGGGTTCTCCTCTCCTATCAGGGATTCTGTCCTTTGCTTTCTGCTTTGCCTTTTGCAGGGTGGGAAGAATTTAATCCAGGGGTGAAAATTCTGCCCTGGTTCTGTTCAGGTCCAGGCAGAGGGGATGAAGCAGAGCTCTCACATCCTGCAGAATTTTTATCAGGCACTGATAATTAGAGGGGTGATGTGCTTTGTTGAGTTTTCTCCCTTCTCTGTAGGATTTTATCCTGCTGAATTTTATCAGGCACTCTTTAAGCAGAAATTGGAGGGGTGATGTGCTTTGTTGAGTTTTCTCCCTTCTCTGTAGGATTTTATCCTGCTGAATTTTATCAGGCACTCTTTAAGCAGAAATTGGAGGGGTGATGTGCTTTGTTGAGTTTTCTCCCTTCTCTGTAGGATTTTATCCTGCTGAATTTTTATCAGGCACTCTTTAAGCAGAAATTGGAGGGGTGATGTGTTTGTTGAGTTCTCTCCCTTCCCTGTTTTTATCCTGCTTATTAATTTTACCTGGAGCCCTCCTTGCTGATGCTGCTCCCCACCTGATGCAAGGGAGATCCAGCTGTTTTTTGGGTGCAGAACGTGGCAAACGTGTCTGTTTGGGAGCAGCCCTGGTTGCCAGGCTGTTGCTGTTGCCATGGCTTTGGTGTGTGATGTGCCAGCCTGGGATTGGCTCCTGGGCTGGGCTGCTCCTTTGGGGAGAGACTCCTCAATCCCAGAGATTCCTAAAAATGTGACTTTCCCATCCCTCCTGCCCATGCACGGGGCCCAGTCCAGCTTGGAGGGGTCACTGCCTGGATTTTCCCCCAGAAAAGGATGGAGGGAGAAAAGGAAATCCTTTTCTGGGATCTCAGACAGGAGAGGTGAGAGGTTCACCTGGCCCTGCACCCCTGTGTGGGTGAGACACCCCAGCCCTGCGGGGGTTAAAGCCAGGCTGGATGGAGCTCTGGGCTCTGCCAGGTTGGGTGTGCCCCTGGAGGATCTTCCAACCCAAACCATTCTGTATTCAATGACTGCTGCTGTTATTTCCTGAATAATCCACCAGGTTTCTTGTTTTCCTGTGTTAAACAGCAACACAAGAAATCAGAATTCACATCAAAATGACAATAACAGGTATTTTTAACCCAGGATCAATTCCTTGCTGCTCTGACCCTGCTCTCTGTCCCTGGCAGGGATTTTTGCCTTCAAGTGCTCTCGAGCAGAGGAGATGTTCAACCTGCTGCAGGAGCTGATGCAGTGCAACAGCATCAACGTGGTGGAGGAGCCCGTGGTGGTCACCAGGAGCCCCTCGGAGCAGGACCCGGCCCGGAGCCCCCCCAGTAAGAGCCCAGCAGGGTGGGGGTCTCAGGGATTTCCCCTGAGATTTGTGAGGTTTGAGTTTTTCTTCCTGAAAGCCTGAACCAGAAAAGAAGGATGGAGTCTGCAAGCTTAAAGGTTTCTTTAATTTTTTTTATTGTTCCTGATCTCTCTGTCCTCTCTCTGCCCTTTAGGAGGTCCCAGATCTTTTCGTGCCAGGTCTCTGACCCAGCCACCTTCTACAATGTATTTTTATTTTTAATTCCACACCAATTAATTCATATCTATTCTAAACATGTGAGTGCCACCTAAACCAATCCTGGTGTGCCCTGTCACAGCAGAAGATGGAGTCTGGAGAAGAAGAGGGAAAAGAACAGGACAATGCCCTAATTCCTCTGTCCTGGCTTCCCAACCTCCATTCTAAAAAACCCAAATTCTACATTTTCATCCTGTGGCAAACTGAATTGCAATCTATTTCACACTCTGGTGCCTTGTAGTTCTTCATGCAATGTTGGTGATTTTTTCCATGGGCTGAGATCAAGGACAGGGTCATTTTGGGCTCTGTGCCAGGGTCCCAGAGGAATGCCCTGGATGTGTGGGGACAGGCCAGGGGACACAGGGGGTGACACCTGCAGTGCTGCCATCAAACTGCCCCTGGCTCTGTGCCCTCTGTGCTCCTGCTTTGTGCCCCTGCTTTGTGGGGTTTGGTTTCTGGGGAAATGGGGACACAAAAATCCCCTGGAGCACTCGGGGCTGTCACCCTCAGCCAGGTCCCTCCAGGCCACCACTGCTGAGTGACCTCTCCTGAGCAGCACCTTCCTGAGGCTCTGCAGGAATGGCTCAGTTCCTGTCCCCATGAGGAATTCTGTGGAGTTCTGATCTTCTTTTCTGTCAGAGGCAGGATTCAATGCTCAAGAGATGGTGTTCTCAGACTCAGATGTTTATTAATTCTTATTTACAGCACGATCTCACAGGTTGTGAGTTCTGGCTAACAAAGTAGAAAATGGCTCTGTCTTTATCTCACTACAAGGTCTTTTAAGCATGAATTGTCCAATTATGAAATGACACCTAAATTATTTTTGCTTTTAACCCAATAACCAATCACCCCTAGCCTGCAATGTGGATTTTTCTACCCAATTACAAAACACCAGCCAAACCCATGGAGAAGAAGGTGAAAAAGAAGGACTGGCCAAAGCCCTAAATCCTCCATCATACTTTATATATATATTACTATATTCTAAAGCCTTAAACTTCAAATTTCCCACCCTGTGGTATCACACATTTCTATTCAAACTCCACACCCACAATCCCAGTGCTGTCACTCAATTTTGGGAGCCTTTTCCATGGCCTCAGGTGAATGCAGTGTTTTCTTGGGGGTCAGTGCCTGTCAGCACAGAAAGCCTGAAATTCTCAGTGCCCAGGGTTCCAACAGAATTCCTTAGATTTTTGGCCCTTGTGTGTGTGCTCTGGTTTTACCTTCCAGCGTGTCCAGGAGAGCCCAGCTCACTCTGAAAGTGCAATAATTCGATTTTGTACTAATTTGTTGCTTCTCTGCCTTGATTCCCTCGCAGGTCTGGGCTACACTGGCCTTCCCAATGGATTTCACAGCTTCCCTGGAGAATCCCAGTCCCACCCTGCAGCCCGGCCCCCCTCCGTGGGCAGCCTCAGACATTCCTCTGTTGGGGAGGACTCCACCCATCCCCTCCTGGGGCCAGAGGAGCAGGTAAAGCCCCCTGAACTCTGCTGGGTGCAGTTCTGGGTTTCCCTCAAAGCTCAGGGCATCCTCACGCCTTCTCTCTCTTTTTATTCTCCTTCATTTTGCTCCTGCTCTTTGACACTTCACTAAAATTGATATTCTGTCAAAAAACTCTGAGTTCTGTCCTCAGCCCGCTGGGGTTTGGGGGCAGTTACCTGCCAGCTGTCACACAACCCCCTAAATTCAGAAACTTTTTGGTTTTATTTCTGAGGTTCAGCTCTTTGCTCTCAGCTGTAGAATTTTTAGATCTTTTCCTACAAAACCCAGCTGGCCTGAGGTTTTGGAGGAAAAGGGAGGAACCCAGGGAGGCCTGGGCAGGTTGTGGGATCCTCTGTGACCACTGAAGGTGACAATTTGTGAGATGTGCATGACACAGAGCCCCAGAGCCACAGAAAGATTAAACCAAAGATTAATCCCCACCAGAGCCCTCAGTGCCACCTCCAGGTGACACCTCCAGGGATGGAGACTCCAAACCTCCCTGGCAGCCCCTCCCAAAGCCTGACCACCCTTTCCAGGAGGAGATTCCTGCTGTCCATCCATGTGGATGTCCAGTATCTGCAGCTGGACTCCTTTTGTCTCTCCCCCACAAAACCCAAACCAACTTTCACATTTTTACTCCAAACCCAGCTCTTTGGTCCCAGGTGTAGAATTTTTACATCTTTTCCTACAAAACCCAGCTGGCCTGAGCCCCCCAGGGAGGCCTGGGCAGGCTGTGGGACCCCCTGTGAGCACTGGAGGTGACAATTTGTGAGATGTGCATGACACAGAGCCACGGAGGCTGGGAAAGATTAAACCCAAGCTGTGTCTGATCCCCACTCAGAGCCCTCAGTGCCACCTCCAGGGATGGAGACTCCAAACCTCCCTGGCAGCCCCTCCCAAAGCCTGACCACCCTTTCCAGGAGGAGATTCCTGCTGTCCATCCATGTGGATGTCCAGTATCTGCAGCTGGACTCCTTTTGTCTCTCCCCCACAAAACCCAAACCAACTTTCACATTTTTACTCCAAACCCAGCTCTTTGGTCCCAGGTGTAGAATTTTTACATCTTTTCCTACAAAACCCAGCTGGCCTGAGCCCCCCAGGGAGGCCTGGGCAGGCTGTGGGACCCCCTGTGAGCACTGGAGGTGACAATTTGTGAGATGTGCATGACACAGAGCCACGGAGGCTGGGAAAGATTAAACCCAAGCTGTGTCTGATCCCCACTCAGAGCCCTCAGTGCCACCTCCAGGGATGGAGACTCCAAACCTCCCTGGCAGCCCCTCCCAAATCCTGACCACCCTTTCCAGGAGGAGATTCCTGCTGTCCATCCATGTGGATGTCCAGTATCTGCAGCTGGACTCATTTTGTCTCTCCCCCACAAAACCCAAACCAACTTTCACATTTTCACTCCAAACCTTCCCAACTCCCCCAAACCCTTCTTTTCCTCACCAGCCACTGCCTGTTCCCCCTCTCCTGGTGTTTTCTCAGCTGCTTTGCTCTGGTTCTCTGCTGTCTCCTCCTTTCACTGTCCCTCTGCTTCTCTCCTTGCAGTCCCACACCTACGTCAACACCGGGGAGCCGGAGCCGAGGGGCCGGCACCGCATGCACTCCCTGCCTGAAGCCCACCCTCCTTTCCCCCCTAGGAACCACAGCTGCTCCCTGGAAGACCGAAACCCCCAGGTCTTCCTGCAGCCAGGGGAGGTGAAATTCGTGCTGGCTCCCACCTCGGGCTACCGCCGGCTGTGCCGGCAGCCGCGGCAATGCCGGCCTCCCCTCTGCCCCCACAACAACAACAACAACGAGTGCCAGGAGGGCTGCCCGTCCCCTCAGTGCGTCTACGAGAACCTCAACGGGCTGGTGGCCCCCAGCTCCTCGTCCCTGTGCCCCAAGGAGGACGGGAGCCGCTGCCATCGCCGCTCGGCGCTGCTGCACTACCAGAACCTCCNNCCCCGTGTCGGTATTTTCCTGTTTGCCCATTCCCTCTTTGCCCATTCTCTCCCAGTCTCTTTTTCCCATCCCCTCTTTCCCATTCCCCTCTTTGCCCATTTCCTCTTTGGCCATTCCTCATTTGCCCATCCCCTCTCTGCCCATCCCCTCTTTGCCCATTCCTCATTTGACCATTCCCTCTTTGCCCATCCCCTCTTTCCCATCCCCTCTGTACCCATTCCTTTTTTTCCCATCCCCTCTTTTCCCATCCCCTCTTGCCCATCCCCTCTTGCCCATCCCCTCTTTCCCATCCCCTCTTTCCCATCCCCTCTTTCCCATCCCCTCTTTCCCATTCCCTGGGACCCAGCGTGGCTCCTGCAGCTGCTGCTGTTGAGGCTCGTCCGTCTGTCTGTCTGTCCGTCCTCCCCTCTCTGTGTTGCTCCTTTTTCAAGCCTTGTGGGATGTTTGGTGGCTCGGAGGGTTGAATTCCGGGCGGGAGGTGCCAGCAGTGAGGTGGCACAGCCTGGGTGGGGCAGGGCAGAGCTGGAGCCAGGGAGTGCTCCCAAAACTGAGCTGCTTTGGGAGCTCCGTGCAAATCGAGCCCATTCCCCATGGATTTCACATCTCCAGGAGATCTCTGCTCTCCAGAGCTGGGATTTCACATCCCCAGCAGAGCTCTGCCACTCCAGAGCTGGGATTTCACATCTCCAGGAGATCTGTGCCACTCCAGGGCTGGGATTTCACATCTCCAGGAGAGCTCTGCCACTCCAGGGCTGGGATTTCACATCTCCAGGAGATCTCTGCCACTCCAGGGCTGGGATTTGCCTCGTGTTTCCAGTGGTGCCTGGAGAGGAGGGAGCTCACGCCGTGGCCTTTCCCCCCTCAGCTCACTGTCTGCTCCTGAAGCTTTTTATCCTTCTGTCCCTGTCTCAGATTCAATTTCAATTGGGCAGCTGCAATTAAACGAGGAGGACACAGAGCCATGGGCACACACTGTGATCACAGATACCTGATTGCCTAAATCCTTAAAATTCCCTTCCCTGCTTTGGAGGAGGAGGGAAAGGCCACAACCATGAGGGACATTGGAGGTTTGGTCTAGAAAACTTCACTTGTGCCATACCCTGCTTGTTTTTTTTACGAGGGTTCTTTTTGGCAGCTGCTGGGAAGTGCTGTGGGTTTATTTATTTGTTTCCTTATTTATTTATGAGCTGCTCCTTCGTATCCCAGCTCGTTGCCAAACCAGTCGCTGGGGCTCGCTCCTGCCTGGGAGGGGACAGGCCCCAAAAGAGCTCGGTGGCTTTGCTGAGCCACCAACTGTGGGGAAAACACTGTGGAAAAGAGGAGCTGGGAAGGGAGAAGGGATGAGCTCGGGGAGGGAAATGGAATGGGAGCCGTGGGAGTGGGAGCGGAGCCGCGGGGCAGCCGAGCCTGGAGCGGCATCAAAGCCTCTGCCCACACCCACAGCCCGGCTGGGGCTGGGAGCAGCCCCTGCTCGGTGCCAGGAGGGAATGTGAGCTTTGTTCCCTTCACTGTGGACCTGGAAGGGCTGAAATTCCGGGTGAATCTGTGGCCTTTAGCTGTGGGGTTTTGTCTGAACGCCGGGGTCGCGCTGAGCTGCCCCGGGGTGTCCCCTCACCCCTGTGGAACTCGTGGCCTTTCCTTGGATTCCTCTGTGCCTGTTCCGATGGGGAGCAGCTCTCTGGGGTGCTCTGGGATGCCTTGGGATACACTGGGATGCCTTGGGATACACTGGGATGCTCTGGGATGCTCCAGGATGCCCTGGGATGCCCTGAGATACCCTGGGATGCTCTGGGATGCTCCAGGATGCTCCAGGATGTACTGGGATGCTCTGGGATGATCTGGGGTGCTCTGGGGTGCTCTGGGATGCTCTGGAATGCTCCGGGATGCCCTGGGATGATCTGGGATGCACTGGGATGCACTGGGATGCCATTGGATGATCTGGGATGCACTGGCATGCCATGGGATGCCCTGGGGTGATCTGGGATGATCTGGGATGCACTGGGATACACTGGGATGCGATGGGGTGCTCTGGGATGCTCCGGGATGCTCCGGGATGCCCTGGGATGCCCTGAGATACCCTGGGATGATCTGGGATGCACTGGGATACACTGGGATGCCCTGGGATGATCTGGAATGCCCTGGGATGCTCCAGGTTGCCCTGGGATGGCCTGGGATGATCTGGGATGCTCTGGGATGCTCCAGGATTCCCTGGGATGCCCTGGAATGTCCTGCAGCCCCACCTCCCTGCTGTCCCTGTCCCTCCTGGGACAGGAGCTGGACCCCGTGCCCAGCCAGAGGCACCTCGTGCCCCCCTTGTCCTTTGGTGTTTCCCGCTCTTGACGTCCCTGGAAGAGGGAACAGCCCCATCCCCCAGCTCCAAGGGCCAGGAGCTCCAGTGCCAGGATTTGAAATTCCTTTTTTTTTTTTTTGGTTTTTGGTGCTGTCATGTCCTGTTGAGCCGTGACCCTGTGGGGAGCAAGGCCACGTGTCCTGAGTCTGAGTGGTGCCATGTTTGTGTGCAGTTCTTGGCTTGCTGTTGCACTATAAATCCAAGTGTGCTTCAATTCACTGCTTTTTCTTTTCTATTTTTGGTTTCCTTGTGCTTGTCTTCCATTCTTTGGTCCGCCCCGTCCCTTGTGTCACCTGTAACTGAAAGGAAACCCAAGTAATATATTTTTATATGTATAACAAATGACTTTATTTGAAGGAAAAAAAAACAAAAAAACAACCCACACCCCAAGTAATGTATCCCCCTAAATGCAGCTTTCATTTAGGGAAGTGAGAGAATAAATTGTTTATATCTATCTATATCTATCTATATATATATATAAGTTAACTGCGATAAGCTTTAAATAAAGTATTTAAATAAAGAGTTTCTGAGCTGTCAGTGTCACCCTCACCACAACTCCCTCTGGAGCCTCTGTTGGAGCTGAGAAATACAAAATCCCTTTTTCCTTTTTTCCCCAGCCAGGGAAAAGAGGATGAAATACTTTCCATTTCTGTGGAGGGGAAGGTGAGGGTTTTTCCAGGGGGGTTAAATTCCAGGGGAGTGCTGGGGTGGGCTCTTCGTGCCTTGGGTGGCAGCAGCTCAGGGCTGGGGCTGTCCCTGGGTGCTGCCCAGGGCCACCAGCGTGGCCTCGTGTCCCTGAGGCCAGGCCCTCCTTTTCACCTCCTTCTTCAGGGGTCTGGGTGATCTTTTGTAATCGGGTAGAAAAATCCACATTGCGGGCCAGGGGTGGTTGGTTATTGGTTATTATAAAATTAAAAATAATTCAGAAGTCATTTCATAATTGGANTGGGGCTGGGGCGGGATTTGGGATCCTCCCGGCGCGGGGTCGCAGCTTCCTCTAGCGGCCGTGGGGGATCCGCGTTTGGATGGGGAGAGAGGAGGGAATTCCCGTGCTCTCCCATCCCTTCCCTTCTGTCATTTGGGGGATTTCTGAGTTTTTTCCCCCGTGCCTGTTTTATTTGGGTTGGGAACGTTTCCCCGATCTGTTGTGTCCTCACGGAACCTTGTAAAGGTGGAGTTTGTGGGTTTTTCCTTTGGGTCTGGCACTTTCTGCCGGGTTTTCCCCATGGATGCATGATCCCTCCAGCCATGGAATATCCTCCACAGCACAATCCCTTGGTGGAGGCATCCCCAAATCTGCCTTTGGCTTTCAGGGATCCAGCCCGGGCTCTGTGCATCCAGCTGGGCAGGAAAAGCCACCCCAGCCCTGCTCTGGAGTTTGTCCCCGAGGCTGAGGGGACGCTCTGACCTCTCCTCCTCTCTGTCCCAAGCTCGGGTGGTTCAGCTTGGGGTTTTGGGAGCTGGAAAACTGAGGAAGGAGCTGCTTCAGTGAAATGTTTGCTGAGACTTTGCCTCTCAGAGAGGGTTTAGGCAGCAGAATGAGGTGAATTTGGGTGGGGACTGAGCCCTGGGAGGGGGAGCTGGGCTGGAGTTCCAGTCCTGTCCTTGCTGGGCTCCTTCCCCCACTCAGAATTGTCATTTTGGGATGTCTCGTGAGCAGCCATGGCCTGAGCTGGGGGAATATCCCTGCCTGGACCTTTTTAAGTGGTTCTTGTTTGAGTCTGAGTTAATCCATCTGATTTCTTCCCCCAGTATTTCCTCCCTGGTGAATGCACAGAGAGTTCTTCCCCTCTTCCCCTTCCCAAGAGCTCTGTTGATGGGAACAGAGCTTCTCCCAGTGCTCCAGTGCCTTACCTGAGAGGGATTTTTTCTCTTGGAACCCATTTCAGGTGCCTGCTTTTCCCTCAGGGAAGGAGGTTGGGATCCCTGTGAGCTGTGCCTGCCTTACAGGGAGGGCAAAGGGGAGGTGGTGAAGGTTAAAGGATCAAAATTTCTGCAGGGTCACTCGAATGTGTTTGTTATTTCTGAGCAATCCTTGTTCCTATTACCTCAGCTGTGCTGTTCACTGGGAGGAAAACCAAACCAGGGGTGGCATTTCCAGCTCTGTTTTCTCATTGTCTCTCTGTGTGATGCTGCTCAGCCCTCTCAGGTTAATGAATGAATGATCATTAATGAATGCATTCCATGATCCCAGCCTCTGCCCTCAGCCTTTCTGGGAATTTTGTCTTTTCCCCCAAACTCGGCTGCTCTGGAAATGCTCACAGGCAGCAGAACAGGTTTGGGTTCCTGTTGCTGGAGCTGAATTCATTAGGGAGAGCCCTGGCAGCTTTGAACTTGGCAATTACAGGCCAGGGGATGGAAAAGACTCCTTGTAAAGACGGGATCTGATTTGTTTTCCTTCCCTAAGCGAAGGGAATTTTCCAGCTGAAAAGCCCCGGATGCTCCAGTGTCACCTCGAGCTCCTCCTGTGTGACTCCTGTCCCTGTCACCCCTGCTGGTGCCTCGGGCACTGAACATTTCTGCTGTGGCAGGGAATTTGGGTTATTCCCAGGGAAATCCAGGCAGTGCCCCTCTGGAGAGCAGCTCCGTGGGCTGAGGACGGCTCCTGGTTTGCCTGGAGTGTGGAACTGAACAGGACAAATGGAATGGGATGGTTGTCCTGGCTGGTGACCCAGACCTGTACCAGACAATTCCTGGAGCTGCTTCCCCTCTGTCAATTTGAAGCCATTTCCTTCATCCTAACTCTCCATCCCCTTGTCCAAAATCCCTCTCCAGTTCCCTTAGAGCCACTTTAGATTTTGATCATCAGGAAGGGGCTGAGCCTCACCTGATTTGGGAATTCAAATGCCCAATCTGGAGCCCAGCCATTTATTTATGGTTTATTTACCCATCTTTAGCTCACAGGAAGAAGAGGAATCTTTATTTTGACGTGAGGGGAGCTGTCCCTGTGGATTGTGGCCTCTGTTTTGGAAATAAAATGCTAAAAGCAGCTGGTGAGGGATCCGAGGGCGTGTGTGGGTTCACAAACACAGCTGCTCTGGGGGCAGAGAGCCCAGGAATCCCAGACTGGTTTGGGTTGGAAGGAACTTAAAAATCATCTCATTCCACCCCTGCCTCGGGCAGGGACACCTCCCACGACCCCAGACTGCTCCAAGTCCCGTCCAACCTGGCCTGGGACACTTCCAGGGGTGGGAGAGCCACAGCTTCTCTGGGAATTCCATCCCAGCCCCTCCCCACCCTCACAGGGAAGAATTCCTTCCTAATACCAACCCTAAATTTCCTCTCTTTCAGCCTGAACCCCTTCCCCCTTGTCCCTCACTCCAGTTCCTGATGAGCAGCCCCTCTCCAGCTCCTTGCAGCCCCTCCAGGTCCTGGAAGGGGCTGTGAGCTCTCCACAGAACCTTCCCAGCTCCACAGGCTCACCCACTGCAGAATCCCGGGAAAGGCAGAGGGGAGATGGAATTCCCTGAGCTGGAATTCCCTGAGCTGGAGCTGGGCCACCAAACCAACACAGGAGAGGGAACTGAAAGCAAAGGAGAGGGAATGCCCAGAGCCCGGTCCCAAAGGCAATCCTGGGTGTGGGATAGGAAGGACATGGGAATGAGCCGAAGTCCTGGAGTGAAGGTCTGGGATGCCGAGGAAGAGGAGGAGGCAGGACAGCAATGGGGAGCAAAGCAGAGAAGGAACGAGGGGACCACCTTGGAGGAAAAGAGAGAAGGAACTTGGGGACTGCCTTGGAAAAACCAGGAGAAGGAACCTGGGAACCAGGCTGGGGACTGCGTTGGAGGAAATGAGAGAAGGAATGAGGGGACCACCTTGGAGGAAATGAGAGAAGGAACCTGGGAGCCAGGTTGGGGACTGCCTTGGAGGAAATGAAAGAAGTTTTCCATCCTGGAAAAACTGAGAAAAGGAACCTGAGGACCATCCTGGAGGAAATGAGAGAAGGAACATGGGGACTTCCTTGGAAAAAGCAAGAAAAGGAACCTGGGAACCAGGTTGGGGACTGCCTTGGAGGAAATGAAAGAAGGAACGTGGAGAACATCCTGGAAAAGCCGAGAGAAGGAATGTGAGGACCATCCTGGAAAAAGCGAGAAAAGGAACCTGGGAGCCAGGTTGGGGACTGCCTTGGAGGAAATGAAAGAAGGAACGTGGAGAACATCCTGGAAAAAGCGAGAGAAGAAACCTGAGGACCATCCTGGAGGAAAAGAGAGAAGGAACCTGCCGGGCTCCACCTCCCCGCCCGTGTCCCGGACAGCCCGTCCTCTCCATCCCCGCTCTCCCAGCGGAAGCAGGGCAGACAAAAACCTTTCCCTGCCTTGCCAGGAGCCTTTCCCTGCCTCCCTTTGTCCCGGGGCGAGCTTGGCGCGGCTTTTGGCGAGCTCGGCGCGGTGGCGGCGGGTGCCCGTCCCCGATAAGCGCTGCGCCCTTATCGCATCGCTCCCCTCTGATCTCGCCGCCGGTTCCGCAGAATCCTCGTGGCCCGCAGCACAAAGCGGCCCTTGAGGTGCCAGGGGCTGCCAGGGGTGCCAGGGGCTGCCGGAGGTGCCAATGGGAAGCGGAGCCGGCACATCAGAGCCGGCGCTGCTCCCGGGATAAAAGCGGGAGCCCGGGCGGTGCCGCCTCCCGGACCGGGACTGCTCCGCACCATGAGGTGGCTCCCGGTGGTCCTGGCGTGCCTGCAGCTGGCCCAGGGGGCGGTGAGGTGGGCGAGAGGGCGGGGAAGGGAGCCCGAGGATGCTGAACCCGCTGGGAGAGCGGCGTCTGCGGCTGCACCGGGAGGGACAGCCCGGGGCACGGCTGGGCACGGGAGGGACAGCCCGGGGGGTGACAGCCCGGGGCACTGCTTGGCACGGGGAGCTCCTGGAGCATGGAGAGTTCCTGGGGATCTGGAGAGTTCCTGGGGCATGGAGAGCAACTCCTGGAGCGTGGACAGCAGCATCTGGGGACATGGAAAGTTCCTGGGGATCTGTAGAGCTCCTGGGCATGGAGAGCAGCTCCTGGGGACATGGAAAGTTTCTGGGGATCTTTAGAATTTCTGGGGCATGGAGAGCAGCTCTTGGGGACCTGGAGAGCTCCTGGGATGTGGGGAGCAGCTCCTGGGCATGGAGAGCTCCTGGGATGTGGAGAGCAGCTCTTGGGGACCTGGAGAGCTCCTGGGATGTGGAGAGCAGCTCTTGGGGACCTGGAGAGCTCCTGGGATGTGGAGAGCAGCTCTTGGGGACCTGGAGAGCTCCTGGGATGTGGGGAGCAGCTCCTGGGGCTGCAGAGCTATTGTGGCTCAGAGGAGCCCAGAGAACGGAGCCTTTGAAAATGTCCAAATTCCTCATTTCCTGCTGCCTCCTGTGGTGTTCCTTCTCCCTCCCGCAGGATCAGCCTGAGGAAGGGCCTGTCCATCCGGGACAGGATGAGGGCAGCCGGGGTGCTGGATGATTTCCTCAGGCACATTAAATCCGGCTCGGTGAAGGGGTCCCCGCCCAGGCAGGGCTCGGTGGTGAGGCAGCCCATAACCAACCACCTGGACGTGAGTGCCCCACGCTCCTCCTCCCCTGCCCTTCCTCCTCCCAGCTGCCGCAGCAGCCTGGGCACTCCTCAGCGTCCAGGAGGGAGAAATTGCCTTTTTTTCCCATTCTTAAACAGCATTTTTCCCCATTCTTAAATTGCATTTTCCCCATTCTTAAATCGCTTTTTTCCCCCCACTCTTAAATTGCTTTCCCCCCATTCTTAAATTGCATTTCCCCCCCACTCAAGGAAGTTCGCCCCCAGCCACAAAGAGCGAGGCTTTTCCGTACCAAACAAACCCACAACAATTATTGAATATTTCATTTTTTGGGGGGTAGTAAAGCAGGGTGAGAGCTCAGATGGGGGTGCTGGAGGGAGCCTGGTGTGTCCCTGAGCCCGTGGCTGATGGAAATTCCCTGTATTGTTTTTCTAGTCCTCCTATTTCGGGGAGATCAGCATCGGGGAGCCCCCCCAGAAGTTTTTGGTGCTCTTTGACACCGGCTCCTCCAACCTGTGGGTGCCCTCCAAGGACTGCAAGAGCCCTGCTTGCTGTGAGTACCCCCGGGAGCCGTGAGCAGAGCTATTAGTGCTGTTGTGAGTAATTAGTGCTCGCTAATTAGCACCATCTATGGCAGCACCGCGGGGCTCGGGGCAGTTCAGAGCATCCCAGAAAGGGTTTGGGGGCCAGGGGGTGCCAAAGCCACGTCCTGGGCCCTGTTCTGCCACGTCCTTGCCCTGTCAGGATGGGGTTAGGGTCAGGATTAGGATTAGGGCTGGGATTGGGTTTGGGTTAGGGTCAGGGTTAGGGTAAGGATGGGGTTAGGGTTAGGGTTAGGGTTAAGATTAGGGCTGGGGTTGGGTTTGGGTTAAGGTTAGGATTCAGGCTGGGATTGGTTAGGGTTAGGGTTAAGATTAGGGCTGGGTTAGGGTAAGGGTTAGGATCAGGGCTGGGATTGGGTTAGGGTTAGGGTCAGAGTTAGGGTTGAGGTTACAGTTGGGGTTTGGGTTAAGGTGTGGGTTNCCAGGCAGGGCTCGGTGGTGAGGCAGCCCATAACCAACCACCTGGACGTGAGTGCCCCACGCTCCTCCTCCCCTGCCCTTCCTCCTCCCAGCTGCCGCAGCAGCCTGGGCACTCCTCAGCGTCCAGGAGGGAGAAATTGCCTTTTTTTCCCATTCTTAAACAGCATTTTTCCCCATTCTTAAATTGCATTTTCCCCATTCTTAAATCGCTTTTTTCCCCCCACTCTTAAATTGCTTTCCCCCCATTCTTAAATTGCATTTCCCCCCCAACTCTTAAACTGCTTTTATTCCCCACTCTTAAACTGCTTTTATTCCCCACTCTTAAATTGCTTTAATTCCCCACTGTTAAATTGCTTTTCCCCCCCATTCTTGATTTGCCTTTCCTCCCATTCTTGATTTGTTTTTCCCCCATTCTTAATTTGTTTTTTCCCCCATTCTTAATTTGCTTTTTCCCCACTCTTA
>VXBR01011568.1:296579-307142 GCA_013400215.1 Cisticola juncidis | reverse complement strand
GACCGGGGACAACCGGGGACAACCGGGGAGAACCGGGGACAACCGGGGAGAACCAGGGAGAACCGGGGAGAAAAGAGAGCCCCGAGCCCCGCCGCCCGCCGGGGCACCCGGGTCCCGCCCGCTTCCCTCCGGGACCCGGCATCACCTGGAGCCGGGGGCAAATTCCTGCAGCACCCACGTCCCTAAAGGTGTGCACGGGGATTTTTAGGAAGAGACAGAGGAGGGGAGACCCCTGAGCTGGACACCCTGCTCCGGGTGTTCCCTTCCCTGCTCCGGGTGTTCCCTTCCCTGCTCCGAGCGAGCTGCCGGCACCTGTTGCTAACGGGGGATGGATGAGGGACACGGGAGTGGATTACCCGGGAGAGCATCTTCACAAGAGTCCTTTAAAACCTGCTAAAAGCTGTGGTTTCTCCTCGAGAAAACAGGAGCTGATAAAAGGCACGAGGAGAGAGCTGTGAGTTTGGCTTTTTCCGAATGGTTTGAGTTGGAAGGCACCTTAAAGCTCATCCCATTCCCCTGCCATGGCAGGGACACCTTCCACCATCCCAGGGTGCTCCAAGCCCTGTCCAGCCCGGCCTTGGACACTTCCAGTGATCCAGGGGCATTTCCAGGGGTTCTGGACCTGCCCTCCACGTGGACTCTTCTCTCCTGGCAGAGCCTGGCTGGTCTGACTCGGGTCTGTGATGCACAAAGTGACCTCTAAGTGCCCCTTCCAACCCAAACCATTCCATGATTTTGAATCTCCTGGGACAGACAAATCTCCTGGGGCCTTGTCTGGGTTCTGAGCTCAGATTTAGGACCCCCCAGGTTTGTAATTAATCTTTTCTGCACCAACACCCTGACTGTTAGGCTGGCTCATCTTTTAGCTGAGCTCACAAGGATATTTCTCCTGGAATTCTGCCAAGTTCCCTCTTTCAGGCACCTGGGGAATAAGCAACAATCACAACAGTTCTTCAGCAGCAATTCACCTCTAAGAACCGTGCAGGGTGGCTTAATAAATGTTAATCAAATGAGCTTTACAGCACTGCTGGGAATTAGTTGAGTGGCACTTGTGTCACCCTCATTTGTCGTGGGGAAAACTGAGGCACAGTGTTCCTGCAAGGTTAGGATTTATCCAAAGTAACGTTTTTATGGTAGGATTTTTTTCTCCCCCCTCAAGCATTTTAAGTGGATTTGGTGGATTTGTTCTGCCAGACCTTGGGTGAGACTCAGCCTGCTGGAAATGGGGTGATTTTGCTGATGGTCCTGGCTCTGGGTGCAGCTCCCACTAAACATTACAGGCTTTCCTTAATGAATTAGCTGATTATTGCAGTTTTTCTGAAAACCAGAGTAGCACTGATGGGATGTTTCATGGCAGCATTGTCTGCCACGGATTCTGTGTGTGTAGGACCAGGGATAACCTCGTTCCTGATTCCCAGATATTCAGTTCAACACTGATATTCCCAGATATTCAGTTTAACACTGATATTCCCAGATAGTCAGTTTAACACACTCCACTGTGCCTGACAGATTCACTGTTCAATGTGTCTTTACACAAATGCCCAGCCCTGGGGGCTGCTGAATGCTCCAGCACCTCTTCAGGAGCTGGAATGTGGTTTTTTTGCATCCTGAGGACTGTGCAGGAAGCCTGTGGGATGAGGGGTTTCAGTCTCAATTTTGCCTCTATTCAGCACATTCTTCTTTTTTTTTTTCTCCCCTTCTGCACTCATTAATTACTTCCTCATGTGCTGACTCTTGCCTGAGAAACACTGGAACTTTTTGAGGGTTTTGACAAGACAGGAGTCTGGAAAAGGTTAAAATCTGGATTAGGGAATGTTTATCTGAGGAAGATTTGATTGACAGAATTTCTGTGAGCAGGCACTTTACTTTTGTAACAATTAACTTTACTCCTGCAATAAACTCAGGTTTAGATTTGACTCCATATTTCTGCACCAGATCTAAGGCCAGTGAGGCCTTGCTTGTGCTTTACAATATTTATGTGATTCAGAGGATTCTCCCTTGTGCAAATTCCACATCTCTAAAGGTCTGCATGAGTATTTTTTAGGAAGAGACAGAGGAGGAGAGACCCCTGAACTAAACAAATTGACCACAGGTGACAGCTCCCTTCAAACCTCAAAAACCACAAAACTCAAAATGCTTTGTGCCTCAGGGATTATCTCCTCTTCTCCTTTTGCTCCCTCTAATCCAGTGGGTGATCACATCTGATGACAGCTTTAAAATAATAATCTGAACAAAGCAAGCAATTCCCATGGGAAAGCTCGGGGTGTATGTACTTGTGAAGAAAATGCCATTTTCCCCCCTGTAGAACAAACTGTGAGTATTAACCATCTGTGCAAGCAGTGCTGGAAAGCTCCAGCCTTTTAATCAGAGCTTTGGATTCCATAGCAGGCATTTAATGGGCTGTGGGAGTGTTTGCAGCCAGGTTATGTAAAGGCTGTCAAGAAACCAAGTGGCTGAAAAAGATGGATGGAAGGAATGTGCTGGGAGGAGGCAGAGAGGAGGCTGGATGGTTTAGGGGGTTAAATTATAAACCTGCAGATAAATGGGGAATACCCACAACCCTTTAACACTGGGCATTCACCCTAAATGCTTTATGGGGTTTGGATTTGTCTTCTAGGGAAACTCACTGGGAATTCAGTGTACAAATGTGGGGGGGAATAGGCTGAGCAGGAGAGGGGTTTGAGGGGTCCAGAGGATGAGAACTGACAGACACAAATTTCTGAAAGTGTTCCCAACTGGGCACCTTGATGTGCATGGATTTACAGCATGAGAGGAACCAGCACTCCTGGAGGTGCCTGCCCTTCCCCACACAGAAATTCCCAATTAATTTGCTCCAGGAGCAAAAATGCCCTAAAATTTAACCATTCCTGAGGATAAATCTCATCGGTGTCTCCAAGGTTAAAGGGTGGGAGAGCTGAAGCATTCCTGTCTTCCCATAACAAGAAGTGACAGCTTCTAATTAGAATTCATTAGAGGCAGCCCCGGGGAACTGATGGGACCATTTTTCAGGATGTGTTGTTGAAATTATTTTTCATTTCAAGATGACACGTTGGCTCAGTGCTCTGAGTTCCCTTCCCCAAGCCCACAGATGTCCTTTGAGTCATCTGTGCTGTGCCTAAAACTGAGACTGTGAGATCCCAGAACCCTTGGCAAACTCTGGGCATGGCCATGATACAAGAGAGGGGGAATGGGGGAGCAAAATGAGGCATAAACATCGGGGTTTTTTGAGTTACAAGGTAAAACTCATTGTCTAGACAAGCATTCCATAGAAGAGAGCCATAATTAGTGAATGTCTGGATATTTTGGCACTTATTTGGTACTTACTTTAAAATATCAGCTCCCAGAGTCAAAGTATTCTGAGAGAAACTCTTCATTCTTTCAAAAAATAATCTTTACTCTGAGAATTTACAGTGCAAAGAACTTCCACCATATGAACTGTTCATCTGAGATCCTCTGGCAAAAAAACCCCATCTTTGCCTTTTAGTTCCTCCTCATCTTTTACAGTTTGGACTGGGAATCTTCCTTGCTTTGAGTGCTGGACCAGTCTGTGATTTGGGTTAGTTTTTAATCAAAAAGCAATAAAAAATCGGTTTCAGAGGGATGAAACCAAACAAGAAAGAGCAAGGAGCAGATTCTGCTTGGAAAATGCATCACAGCACACTCAGAGCCTGTGACTCCATTGCCTGTTTGCTTTTACTGCCTTTCCAAGGTTCAGACATTTTTATTAGAGCCAGGGAACATTCCAGCTTCCAAAGGTAATAAAAATGCAGTGTGCCAGAAAACAACAGCAAACAATAGCAAAGGGAATTTTGGTTTGTTGAGGTGCTGCTGAATTTGCTGTTTCTGCCTCTCTCAGGGTTCAGACACCTTGTATTCCCAAATTCCTCCATGGTTTCATGCCCACAGGGCTCTGAGGGGTTTAATTAATCTTTAATTAAGGATTGTGAACCTCTGCTCACAGACTGAAGGAGCTGGGGCTCTTTTTCTTCCCCTGCATCCTTCAGTCTGGGTGTCAGGGTAAAAGCAGAGATGCCAGGAGGAGACTTAGCACGTGGATAAAATGGATAAAGCCTCAGCTGCCCATTCCAAAGAAAAATGAGTGGAAAAAGATGCTTGAACTCCTGCCCAAGGGAGAAAAGCTTGGCAGGACTGACCACAGCCATGGATATGAGCCTTCCTCACCTTGAGAGTGAAGGAACTTTCTCTAGGATTTCAATTTCCTCCTATTCTACACTCTGTGGGCTCTGTTCTGGCTGGAGACAAATTGTGCCACAGAAAGACAGAGAACCTGAAACCAACATAAAATTTTCCTCCCTCCATGACCCCTGAGCTTTATGAAGTCAAATAACTGAGCAAGGCATATCCTACAGGCTGCAGGACATTGTTCTCTGGGTTCATCTTGCAAGAATGTATTTCAGAAAGTATTTCAGGAAGTATTTCAGGAACTCTGCCTCAGCCCCTCATCCTGCATCATCCAGGAGTTCCTCACACCATCACCAGGATGGTTCTGGAAATGCAGACATTTTCCTTGCTGTGGGTGAGGTGCCATTTGTCACAAAAAGAACTTTTTAATTGTTTTTAATCAGGCTGGAGCCTGAGCAGGCAGTGCAGGTGATGGTGGGAGGAGAAGGCAGCAGCAGCAGATCTGTTCTGGTCCCTCCTCCAGGATGTTCTGCTGTGGCTCCTCGGGGTGACAGAGGGATGAGAATTCCTCATGATCTCACCCCAGTGTTTTTCCAGGGAAAGCTTCATGCCTGCACAGGCATTCTGTGGGATCAGCCAGCCTCATCTCTTGGACACAGGGAGGCTTTGTCTGACTTCATGCTCTGCAGAGATCCATGACACATCAAGCTGGAAAGATCATTTATGAGCAACTCAAGCTGGCATTTCTACACATGAGGTGTCAGCCAGGGAGATTTCAGTCTGGTTTTTAATACCCCCATAAGCCAAGAGCTTAAGTCATCTCTGCTTTGTCACTGTGTGTTAACTGTAGCCATCGACAGATTTAGGGTGAGATTTTAGACATTGCTTCATCACTGTTGGTTTTAAATAGAACAGACTTTCCTGAACCACGCATTTGGGCTCTGAAAATCCCATTCAGCATTTTTCCTGCACATGGATAATGGGAACACGGTCCAAAAGGGTTTTGTGTGGAGCCTGAGGTTCACATCTGTTTTCAGAAATGATGAGAGGACCTGGGACTATCTGGGAATCTTCTAAGGTGGATTCAGCAGCCTCCTCCAGGGATCCATCTCCAGCTGGCAGGCGTGGATGTCTTTAGCAGCAAGACTTTGATAAGGGGAACAACACAAAGCCACAGGACTGGAAATCAGCTCCTGTTCTGTTCAATTACCCTGTCAGAAATTCTCTCTGTGCCCAACAATCAGGCTGACAATAAGCTAATTACAGAAAGACCTCTAAACACAAAAAGTATCAGATTGACTGAGGAGTTGTTACCAGCCTGTATTTTCCTGTCTGAGCAGCCCAGAAGTCTCCAGGCACATTGTTGATTTGCAATAGATAAAATCTGCAGGAGTGCCTGTGACTCTCCCAGATCCCGTGGCTGAGGCACAGCAGCCAATTCTCCTGCACAAAAAAACTCCCTCCAGCCAGCCCTGCCTGCAAAGTCAACCTCAAGGAGCTCCAGCTCTGCTTCTTACATAACCCTCACTAACAAACCTCGTGGAAAGCCCTCCCAGCCCTCCTTTCTATCATTTAGAGAAGGATAAAAGCCCCTTTAGGGCAAAGTAATTCAAGCCCCTCTTGTGCAGATGATGGTAGTGCAGGCTTAGTCCTTGGAGTGCATTTAATCACCCTGAGGAGCACTGCACAGGACAATTATGCTGAAATTCCATTTTTTTCTCTCTGAGACTTTGCCAATTCCCCTCCTCTTCCCCTGCTCCTCATTTATTTGCCATGGATGTCCCCCCACAAAGGGATGTCTCACACTCCTTGCTGAAGTTTGCTCCCTCCAGATTCCCTGGAGGAATTACCCCCCATTCTGGGGGTGTGGATGGAAAAGAGGGAATGGCAGTGAGGGAATGGCAGTGAATCCCTTTCCTGGGCACCACAGGAGTGGGGATTGGGCTCTGGTGGGGAGTGGGCAGCCTTGCAATGTCCCCTTCCTCAGCATTCCTGCAGCAAAATTGGGATTTTCCTCCTGTGACGCTCCCAGGGCCTGCAGTAGCACCAGGATTTCATGAATTGGGGTTTCAGCAGAAGCCAGTGATGGTAAAAATCACCAAAGCTGGAATTGCAAGGGGTTCATCAAGGACTGGAAGGGTGGGGTTGCTGTGAGAGGGTTCACTTTAAAAATTAACCCTGATTTAGGACAGGACCTAACAAGAATCACAGCATGAGCTCTATTCATAAAATCCTTGTGTGTGGTTGCTGTGTGCAGTTTCACTTTTAAAAATTAACCCTGATTTAGGACAGGACCTAACAAGAATCACAGCATGAGCTCTATTCATAAAATCCTTGTGTGTGGTTGCTGTGTGCAGTTTCACTTTTAAAAATTAACCCTGATTTAGGACAGGACCTAACAAGAATCACAGCATGAGCTCTATTCATAAAATCCTTGTGTGTGGTTGCTGTGTGCAGTTTCACTTTTAAAAATTAACCCTGATTTAGGACAGGACCTAACAAGAATCACAGCACAAGACTATTCATAAAATCCTCGTGTGTGCACCACAGACAGGGACCCAATTCCCCAGGAACAAGGCCAAAAATTCATTTACAGCCACACAGGCCTCGACTCAGGTACATGAGTTGTTTAAATAACCACAGCAAGAAAAAAGCAAAAAAGGATTGGTTTCCTTGTGTACCCTGTGGCTGGGCCCAGGTTCAGGGCTGGTGTAATCCTATTGATTTCAGGATCATTTTTGGATTTTAAAGGCTCTATTAGTGCTGCTCTGCTCCCAGGCTTTCCCAACATTAGCATTTCAGGGTGGTAGAAACCCATCCCATCGCACAGTGCTGAGAATTTTAAAATAATAAAGAAGCCAAGATGCCTGCTGTCATCACCACAGCTAATTATAGCAGCATGGACAGGCTTCCCTTGCACAATTCCATATGCTCTGCTCCTCCAGCACAACAAATAAACCATATTAGAGAGGGAAGGCTGAGAAGACATTTCTGATTTTGAAATTCTCTAACCTAAGTCTGAAATAATTGAATGGGAACTTGCCTTTTTTTTTTTTTTTTAACCTTTTTTTTTCCATATGTGCTTCTGGGGAAGTGGGCAGAATGCAGGGGCAGAGCTTGATATTTAGCAATTTATTATGAGTTTCTTTTCTCAATCAGACTCCTCCACAAAACCTTGGGCTTTAAGCAGAGCCACCCCAGAATTCAGCCAGTTTTCCACCTGGTACTGCTGGGACACTCAGCAAAGGCCAGAAGACTGATCCAGTTTTCCTGATTTTTCAGTGATGCTGAGCATTGGAGGGATCCTGCCTTAGATATTGTGTGGAGCAGCCACAGGAGGAAGAGAAGACTCCAAATACCCCTCAAAAAGCAGAACTGCTGGCACAGGTGATTATCCCACACTGGGTCTGTCAAATGCCTGCTCCTGCTACCCTTAATTCTTCTTTTTTGCTACATTTTCCAGTTGATTTTAAATGCTAAAAATTCCTGGGGGGGAAGGAAATAAAGAGAAATTCCCCTTGGGCTTGGATTCGATTAAGCTGTGGCTCCATTCAGAGGAGAGAGACCTAAATGTGGGACTGAATTTCCTCAAAGTTAATTCCCAGAGCTGGGCACTGGAGGGATGTAGGTCACTTTGCTTTGTTCTCAGGCTGAGCTGAGCTATAAATACCATTGGTTTTTCCCTGAAAAGTGGGAGCACACTCATCCTTGCTGCTTTATCCAGGTCATTGCCTCCAAGGTAACATCAGTGGCTCCTGCTGCCACTTTCAGACTCTGCTTTTAAGGAGATGATTCTCCAAATCAATTTTTTTTTTCTGTATTAAGCAAAACAGCACTGCAAGACATGCATTTGAGGGGATTATTTTTCTCTATTTTTCTTTCTGAAAACACATTTTGGGCAGCCTGTTTTCCCCTCAATCACCAATATAATCTTATCCCACCAATATATTTTTATTCCATGAAACGTTCACCTTCAAAAAACATCACAAAGGGATCAAATGATCCATGTGCTGTCTGGAAGGTGCAAAATATTAAAATTTCTTTTTTGGGGGAAAAAAGGCAGGTTCACAGGGATAAATCCACATATCCTGGCTGACCCTGGAGTGGTTTCCATGGCTGACAGAAGGTGCTGAAGGAAGATTCAATTATTATTTCTGTGGAACAGCGGCATCCAGTGGGCAAAGAGCAATTTCTGCCAAAATCCTTGGAAAACCAGGACAGGGCCACGGAAAAACAGAGGTTTCTCCCCAATATTCAGTGGAGTGCAATTCCAGCCTGCTGCAGTAAATGTAGCAATGCCCACATTTTCCTTAACTTCCAAGCTGAGTTTTTACAGCTGCATTTTTTGCCCATTGCTTTTTGGGCTGATGCCTGAAAAGGTAACTTTGCAAACAGTCAATTTTATTTTTATAAGAGAGAGTAGCTTAAACTATTTTTCTACTTTTAAACAATTTAATTTTAAATTTTGTTTTTAAAGAGAGATTTAGCTTGAATTTTAATTATTCTCAATTTAAAATATTTAGGTTTTAATTTTTATTTTTTAAGAGAGACTAGCTTGAATTTTAAGTTTTAAAATATTTCATTTTTATTTTTTTTAAGTGAAATTAGCTTGGGAAAAAACCCCCACCTGACATAGCTCAGAGACTGGATGTCAGGCTCCTGTTGAGAACAAGCACTGGCAAAAGTAAGGCCTAAATTATCTCAGTATTTATTGAGTGAGCTCAGAACTCTATGAATGGATCTTGTAGGATAATTTGTGTTGGCTGCACTCATCTGCCTCTAATTCATTTTGATATTTACATTAACATAAATCTGCCTGGCAAAAATCAAGCTGAGGGAGGGAACACCAGACCATGCTCAGACCACATTCCAAAATATCTCCCAGCACTTACTTTTCACCTTCAGGCTGAAGTGAAATGCAGCTGTGTCAGGACCAAGGCAGATCAATTCCCTCACTCCAAGCTCACATTTTCAATTTGTGAATTTCAATTTGTGAAATTTCAGTGTTCACATGTTCACATTTCCCCAGTTTGTGTGTTTAGCTGCCCTGGCCAGCAGCGCTTTTACGCAACGCAGAGGACAAGGGACACCGAGTCCTCCTCGGTGGCTTTATCAACTGGCAGTGACAAGCTTGTTTTTGGACAGGTCCTCTGTACCCTGTAGCCATAAAACTCAGCTGCTGTGCCCTGACACTGTCTCAGGGATTTTCTCTCTTCAGTCTCCACAAGCCCCAGGCCACGCTGCTGCCTCATGTCCTTCTCCCCTCTGCTCTGAGTTCCAGGCAGTGCTCCTGACGGGCTGGGGTGGCACCAGGGATGGTTTTTGTGACCTTGCTGCCACATTCCTGCTCTGAGTGCAGGGCATCAGTGCTGCCAAGGCTTTACCTCACTTGACCAGAGTTTTGAAGGTGTCTCTGAGCTCAGCAGGGACAAAGTCAGCGGAGTTTGTGTGTCCTGCACCTGATAGGAGAGAGTCACATGAACATTGTCATCACTATTATCATCACAAACTCCTAAATTGCCTTGAAGGGAATTATAAAAGTGGCAGTCCTATGCTGTAAGGTTCAAGGCCAGGCTGGATGGAGCAACCTGGCCTAGTGGAAGTGTCCCTGTCCTCAGCAGGGTTTGGAGATTCAAGGTGTTCTCCAATCCAAACCACTCCATGGTCCAGGCGTTCAGACTCACATGTGGTGGCACTTGGGTCACCCATGATCTCATTCCAGGCAGAAGGCAGGGGGAGGAGGATTTCAAAGCCCACCTGCTGAACAGAGACACGAATTCCTCTCATGGAATCACACAACAGTTTGGGTTGGAAGGGGGCACTGAAAATCATCTCGTTCCAGCCCCTGCCATGGGCAGGAACACCTTCCTCTATCCCAGCTTGCTGCAAGTCCTTGAACGCTCCCAGGGATGTCTGACCTGAGCGACCTCTCCCAGTGCCTCACCCCTTCACAGCGCAGAATTTCCCCCTCATATCCAATCCAAACCCGCTCCTTCAACATCTGAACCGCCAAACCAAGCACTTTCTGGACTGAGAGATCCCAAAAACCCCAAACGCGCAACCATTCACCCCCGAGCATCCCTCCCGCGTCCTCCGCATCCCTCCCGCGGGCTGCGCGCCCGCTCCGCCGGGGCAAAGCGGACACTGCCCCGACCCTTTCCCGTCCCCCCCGAGCCGGTCCGGGCCTGGGGCTCCCCTCAGCTCCCCTCAGCTCCCCGCGGGCTCCCGGGAGTTGTAGTCGGAGCGCCCCGAGCGGAACTACGGCTCCCGGCTGCCCGCGGGAGCGCAGGCGGGGCGGCCTCGGGGCCGAGCTGCGGCTGCGGCAGCAGCACCGCGGGGACGTGGGGGACACGGCCGGCTCCGGGGACACGGGCCGGGCTCCGGGGCGGGGAGGTTTGCCACAGCCACACCGACAGGTAT
>VXBR01011568.1:285278-296552 GCA_013400215.1 Cisticola juncidis | reverse complement strand
TATCGGGATAAAGGCGGATCCCAGCGGCGGGGCCAGGCGAGCCCCTCACCCGCGTTCTCCGCCCGCCCGGGCGCGGCTGTGGGGATGGAGGAGGGACGGCGGCGAGCGCAGCGCCGGGGCTGTGGCTCCGGGGATCCTCGGCTCTGCTTTCCCGCTGAGGTACGTGCCCGCCTTTGCCCGGGATTTTCCCCTCACGATGGGGCAGCTGGAAGTGGCCGCGGTGGTTCTGGCAGCTTTAGCCGGGCTGGTTGTGCCCCCGTTATGGGGGTGATTCTGGCCCCTGTGTGAGGGCGGTTCTGGCCTCTCTGTGGGGGTGGTTCTGGGCCCTTTAAACCGGGATTTGGGCCGCTTTAGCCGGGGTGATTCTGCCGGTTTTAGCCGGGGTTGTTCTGCCCTTTCAGCCGGGATTGAGGCCGATTTAGCCCGGGTGGTTCTGGCCCCTTCAGCCGGGGCGGTTCTGGCCCCTTCAGCCGGGACTGTGGCCGCTTTAGCCGGGGTAATTCTGCCCGCTTTAGCTGGGGCGGTTCTGGCCCCTTCAGCCGGGATTGAGGCCGCTTTAGTCGGGGTATTTCTGCCTGCTTTATCCCGGGTGGTTCTGCCCGCTTTAGCCCGGGTGGTTCTGGCCCCTTCAGCCGGGGTGGATCCGGCACCTTTAGCCGGGATTGTGGCCGCTTTAGTCGGGGTATTTCTGGTCCCTTTATCCCGGGTGGTTCTGGCCCCTTTAGCCCGGGTGGTTCTGGCCCCTTCAGCCGGGGTGGATCCGGCACCTTTAGCCGGGATTGCGGCCGCGCCCGCTGCTCCAGCTCCGCTGTGTTTCCCTGGCTCCCCGAGGGCTGAGCACCCGTCCTGTTCCCCAACAGGTACTGCAGGTAAGGCCCGGCTGGCTGAGGTGGGGGCGGCGATTCCTGCCGGGAATTTCGTTCTCCCTGGAGCGTGTGGGGAAGGAAGCTCGGAGCTGGAGGCACGTGTGGCTTTTTCTCTCCTGTTTTTGTGCATTTCCAGTCTGCCTGAAGGGAGGCAGAAAGGGCCAGGCTAAACCCAGAGAAGTTGGTGCATCTGCACTGGAGGCGCTGAAGGTGTTTGCTCTCATTTCACTGCCCGTGCTCAGCTGTGGAATTACTTTCTGAATGTCACAAATTCCGATTTCTGCCTCAGTGAGAAGCAAGGGAGCCCTGGCTCACCTTCATGGAGGTCACTTGAGCTTGGCTTTACTGCTGAACCTTCTTTCTTTTTGGCTAAGAGCCTCATGACATCCTCTGCACTTCTCTGTTGCTGTAGGAGGAGTGTATGTGGCTCAAATGAGATACCATTTTATTTCTCCTCTGTCTGGTGACTCCAAGGTTTCCTGAAACTGTTTGCTATGAAGAATGATGCAGTTGTTCATCCTTCTAGGACCTTCCTCTGCGTTTGATTACCTGTTGAATTTTTCATTCATGGTTTCAGGGTCTGAAGGAGTGAACTGTCAAGGGATGCAGCTGCTGTAAATAACCCACATCCCACATTTTTGTGGTGGGAACGATGCTGTGTGACAAGCAGATAATGGAGATGAGAAAGGGGAAGCTTCCACAGAGCTAGAGAGGTTTCTTGCCCTGTTTTGAGCTGTGCTTTCTGCTCTGAGTTGTAGGTTTGTGTCTGGAGCAGGTGACATCTTTTGGGCACATGGTGGTTCCTTTAAAAAGTTATTTTTTAACTTATTGGGTAGTAATTTGGTGTCTGACTACAGACTCTGTAGTCTCAGCTGGTGCATCCTCAGTGCCTTTTTCAGACTGATTTAATCTGTGGTGGAAGAGCAGGAGTTTCTTTAAGGTGCCTGCAGCATTATTAACAAAGAGCTTCCCAGCTGTCATTTAACAGCATCACCACAGGCTCTGTTTTACTGAAGAGTTATTCCCTTTTTAGGCTTCACAAAGGTGAATGTGTTTTCCCATCCCTTCCTCTTTGCACAGCACAGCTCTGTGAGTCACTGCCATGAGAAGGAGCTTCATATTTGTGTGATATTTGGCTGGGCACAATTCTCTGCTTGTTCTGATCTTGCTGTATAGCATCATATGTTTTGACATTTATTTTGAGTGCATGTTTGGAGCTCCGTGGCTGTGAAAATCCTGTGCCAGATTCGTGTATGAAGAATCTGTTATTCTCCTGCTTTGGTCTGCAATGGCCACTGCTGGGATTGTTTGGAAAAACTGGGATGTCTTTTCCACCAAAACTTTGTCAAATGTCTGGGAAACTGCAGAAACCTGTGGGAGTGCTGTAAGTGTGGTGGTTGCAGTTGTCTCCTTCCCTTTTTCTTGAGAAGGGGTATGCCCATGGCATTTTAGGCTGCCTTGGTGTAGAAGTGGGTGGCTCCAGGAGCACAGAATTCTCAGAGCTGTGGCTGCTGCCTCAGAAACGAGCTCCTCTCCTGCCTTGTGTTTGTGTGTTTGATTTTGTTGCTTGCAGAGGCTGGTCCTGGTGGTTTCTCTGGAGTTTTTGAAGGCTTTCTCCAACCTAGTTCAGCTCTCTGAGGTCGCCTTGTCCCTGCCTGTTCCCATCAAATCTGTTTGCCTTGCTCATCAGCTCTGCTCCAGAAGTGCTCCTGGGCTCTGGCAGGATTCAGGGCTGTGCTGGATGTGACCCTGGCACTCACAGCAGCTCCCGCTTTAGCCCGGGTCTTCAGTTGTTGTTTTCCAGGGTTAGAATGGAGAGTCCTGTTCGAGTTCTGGTTGTTTTTCTAATTCATGGCTTGTCAAGGATGTTTTTGGAGGGGCCAGAATTGTAATACAATGTTCTCAGAGGGAGAGCAGCACACCCTCCTTGCACTCTCCCTGGAAGCCCTGATGGGGGAGAGATCGTGGAATTATCCTTAAACAAAGAGAAAGTGGAGGCTGTTGTTTCTTGGGAGATCTGCAGAATTTAAATATTGCTTTTCTCTCTGTACTAGTGTTTGAAATTTCCCAGAACACAGAAAAAATCTTGCAGCATTTAGACTGGAATATGGAACCAGTGAAGTTACATTGATGTGCTGGCAGGATATTCAGTAGATTGATCTTAGACCTTGAGCCACATTCCCTGATGGAATCCCAAGGGAATTAGGGATTCATCCTGGATCAGGGGTTGAAACTTCCTTCTTTTCCTGTGCCCAGACTGTGGAGAACAGAACCTGGGGCTGGGATGTGTGAGCTTTGTTCCTGGTTCTGCCACCAATCCCTAGGGCTCCATTTCCCATCTGCAGAGCACTCTCAGATTCTCCAGAGTCCCCAGGGCACAAAGAAAACATCTGGACCTGTCAAATGCACAGACCTGGAGGTGAATTGATGGATATGCTGACCCCAAACCTTGGTTGAGTAAGGAAGGCGAGAGCTCCTCACTTTTTTCTGCTCCCATCTGCCTGCCTGGCCAAAAGCACGTCAGGAGAGATTAGATTTAAACCTTCTGATCTGCTCTGAGAGCACAGAAAGGGCAAGTTGCAGGCTGGGAGGAGGCAGGAGTGCAGTGCTGACCGTTCTGGAAGCCTGCAGGGGAATCTCAAGTTGGTAGGATGAGCTATCAGGGCTCATCAGGGATCCAGCAGGTTTTATGCTCCATCTCCCTCTGTGCCAGGCTGAAGGAGCTGATTTTAGTTTGGAAAAATTGGAGGGGAGGAAAAATCGTGTTCCTAACTCAGAGGATTTGTTAATCCCTGTGTACCAGCAGTGCTGAGGGTCCCAGAGTCTGAATAGCTGTGAGCAGCCCTACCCCAGAGCCACAGCTCTGTTTCCTCAGCCCCACTATTCAACCACCTCTCAGGACATCAGAGTTAACTCCTCTTGATATTTTTCACTCCTGAAATTTAATTCGTAAATCAGAATTTTGATTTTTGAATGACTTTTGGGGACACTTACTGACTTTATGGCTGGGCAAGCCAATCACATCATTAGATTGGGGTTTTATGAACTTTAAAGTGCTTGAACTCAGATTTTAATGGTAAATAGGAGTTGATAGCTGGTGTGAGAGGGATGCAGACCTGAGCTTTACCAGGGCTCCACACCATCAGCTCTAGGCCAGATGGTCTTGCCTTTGAGAAATATATTAGAGCAATGTCAAGGAAGAGCACAGTTGAAATCCACTGCCAAGACAGATTTCTCACTGTTGGAATATGTTTCTGTCTCATCCTCTATTTCTAGATGATTGAAAATAGTTCTGCAAGGGATTTTGCTGAGGCCACCTAGTCCATCCTTTTCCACAAGGCATGATAAAGTACAGTGAAACCCTTTCTGATGGGTCTGTTAAGCTTGATCTTTAGGCAGTGGAGATTTTCCAGCTGCCCTGGGTGGATTTGACTTCATTAATATTTTTTTTTTATATTGTGTTTTTTGTCACTGTTCTGGGCACAGAAACAAGGGATGCAGGTGGTTGATTATTGACCTCGTAGTGCCAAGGGCCAGAAAAGTGATGGTGATTCCTGGCAGGAGATGAAAGGAATCACTCAATGCAATAATATTGAGCTTTTATTTCTTTTCCACAGAGATCTTCCATGGAAAAGTTAAAATACCATCCTCCCATTTTTTTCTATGCAAAGGCCTTCATTCAAACTTAGCAAATAATTGCTTTTTTTTTCCCTTAAACAACATTACCTAGTGGTTGTGTGTGTGGGCAGGGAGTATTTGTTTTTACTGTAAAACAACGTAAATTTAACTCAGAGATCTGCTATTGAGGAAAAAGTGGATTCTCATCAGCTGCTGAGCTTTTTCAAGGCTCCAGGCTCAAATCTGCAAACTGTCGGCTCCAATTAAAGCAAATGGCTGGAGCTGTTTTTTCTCCCTCCTGGAAAGAACACAGTTCATCAAAAGCCAGAAGGAAATTTCATCAGGCTCATGAGCAATTATCTCATGGGATGTAATAAGAGAGATCCACGAGATGCCCTGTGTGAACTTCCACTTGTAATCACTTTTAATTCTCCACTGGGCACACGAGCACTGATCTCAGCAAAAAAAAAAAAAAAAATCCTGAAGTTTTCCTGTGGAGTAGAAGCTGGTAGGGGAAACTCGTGGTTTTATAGGGTTTGATTGGTGTTGATGTAGAAATGTGAATTTTGAGCATCCCTGAGCTGGCAGGAGATATTTCACCTTTCTGTGTGGTTTGGTTAACCCTGGCAGGCAGCTCCTTTCACCCCAGTGGGACAGGGAGCACAACTGGAATGGTGAATTTAAGGAATTCCTCATGTGCAAGGATTCCTTGGGAAGCCAAAGAGACTCCAAACATTCCCCTTTCCTTTTTCTTCCCCCAATTTTTATTTCTGATCACCTATGATCACTCAGGGTCAGCTGCTCCAAAAAAAATTCCTGTGCACCCTCAGCCTCAGTGGGAAAACCAGAAAAGGCTTTGATTGTTCAGCTCAAATTCCCCTGTGCTGTTTGGTCACAAAAGCAGAGCAGCACACAAGGAGATGAAATGAAATTAAATGGAAATGAATCCCAGCCAAAGGCAGTGCCCTGTGGTGTGCCACAGCTTCTGCTGGTGGCAGCCTGTGCCAGCTGTTTGTTTGTGGTTTTTGCTGGTGTTTCCTAAAGGTGGTGTTTGCATTTCAGGGCTTTAAAGCAAATATTGACCATTGTGCAATCCAAGTTCATGTCGTGGTTTAGTCCTGCAGTTAGCACAGAGCTGATTCATGGAAAACATTGTGCTGTGTCTTTGCTCCTGGGTGATCACTGTCACTTTCTGTTTAATTAATTTTGTTTCTCAGTGCTGCAGAAAAGCCCTTTTTGGTGCACAGCTCTCAGTGACAAAGCCAGTCTGGATTTTGTGCAGATCTGTGTTATGTTTTTGGAGTGGGTTCACTTTTCTGTGCCTGTGGTCATCACAGGGGGATGAAATTTGAGTTAAAGTGAAGGTTCAAGGCCAGCTCAGTTCAGTTTTTGTGTCCACTGCAGCTTTTGGCTCCTGCCATACTCACACACAACCCAAAATTTAAGGTGTGTAACTTCTCTCTAACTTCTTTAAGTGGAAGATCATTTATTTAGATAATTTATTTAGATAATTTATTCTGAGCTTGATGTTCATTTTTTAGGAAACCAGAATGCTGGAATGAAGAGTTTCCACATAGCTACTGCTCCTGAATATTAATAAATTTACTGGTGCTTCCTTTAAACCTGCATCCTTTAACCAGGTGAAGGAACAAATGGAAAAGCAGAGTGAGAGCCACTCAAACATTGCTGAAAGAGAAAGGAACAGCTCAATGCCAGAACACAACCAGCGTAAAATGGAATGTAAAATTCACTTTGGGCAAAACAGATCAATGGGCTGGCATTTGTAAAGGCCAAGTGTTGATTGCAGAGATAAAATCCTAGGTGGGGACTCTGAGCCTGGCTGGATATTTTTAGAATTTCATCCCTGTGCCTGCTCTCATGCTGGAATGACAAGATATTAATCCCTGAGCAAAGGCTTATTAATCACCTGCTTTATTCTGTTTATGTAATACAGTTAAATATACTCTGGGAGCACGTGAGGTTTGGGCCCTGGGAATGATTTTGGCAGCTGCCCCATATCTGATTTTTTGATTTCAGCTCAGACTGATTTATCAGTAAAATGGCTTCGTTTATCTGCTGTTGGTATTTAAACCACAAAAGCAGCATCTGCTCCTCTCTGCCTCCCTCCCCTGTGGCAGTGATGGCATTTTGCAAAATTTCAGACTAAACAAAATTCCTGACTGCACAAG
The DNA here is from genome assembly GCA_013400215.1 of Cisticola juncidis. Taxonomy (NCBI): domain Eukaryota; kingdom Metazoa; phylum Chordata; class Aves; order Passeriformes; family Cisticolidae; genus Cisticola; species Cisticola juncidis. Next base: position 289,879 of record VXBR01011568.1, on the reverse strand, counting down.
GAGAAGGGAAGAAAAGTGTCATTGAGGCTTTGTGGCTTTGCAGGAGAATCTCATGGAATTCCAGACTGGTTTGGGTTGGAGGGGACATTAATTCCTATTTCCACTACCCCAGGTTGCTCCAAACCCTGGGGCTTGGACAATTCCAGGGATGAGGCAGCCACAGCTTCTCTGCTGCAAGGCACTGTCCATGTGGTGATGGGTCAAAAAAATTAATTATAATTATAATTAATTATAATATTCATTAGATAATATTATAACATTTAATTAGAAATTAAATAATAATAATATATTATTATTATTATGGTAATTATATAACATTATAATAATTAATTATATTATTAATATTAAATTCCTGTGTGTTTTGCTGGTTTTCTGCTCTGTTTTCATCTAATAACAACTATATTTGTGTGAATTTAAGGTTTTTGGCACGAATGCTAACTTTAGTAATGAATTTAGCTGTAAGCCTTGAGCAGAGTATTTGATCCTAGTTGTCTGTTATTAAACAACACAAAAATATTTATTTCTGGCTTGCAGGTAGGAAAATGGGTAGGGAACAATATTTGATGATACAAGTGAGGTCTGGGCAGGCACTGAGCTGTGAAATTTGTGTCAGGAAAGGGGGAANATTAATTATAATTATAATTAATTATAATATTAGTTAGATAATATTATAATAATTAATGATAATATCAATATTAATTTCCTGTGTGTTTTGCTGGTTTTCTGCTCTGTTTTCATCTAACAATAACTATATTTGTGTGAATTTAAGGTTTTTAGCATGAATGCTAACTTTAGTAATGAATTTAGCTGTAAGCCTTGAGCAGAGTATTTGATCCTAGTTGTCTGTTATTAAACAACACAAAAATATTTATTTCTGGCTTGCAGGTAGGAAAATGGGTAGGGAACAATATTTGATGATACAAGTGAGGTCTGGGCAGGCACTGAGCTGTGAAATTTGTGTCAGGAAAGGGGGAAAACTCTGCTGAGCCTGATTTCTGTAGAGAAATCCTCACAGGAGCAGTGGAGAAAGTGGTACTGTAAAAACCAGCAGGTTTTAAATCAATATGAGTTGGTTTAATTCAGCCCTTACACCAAAATTGTGTCTTGATGTAAGGATATGCAAAATGAAAGCTTTACAGTGGTGGTAGCTGATCAATCTACATTTTTAATGGCTTAAAAAGACTTTATTTAATGGCAGTGGAAGAGTCAAAGAGAATGAAAATAGTAAGAAATGGGCAATTATGTTATTTTTAGAATATTCAGGGTAATGCTGGCTGCTTTGGGGGCTGATGAGTTGGGGAAGTTGGGAATTTTGGAGAAGTGTCTGATTTTCAGTAGCCTGAGGAACCATCCCCTGCATGGGCAAATCTCTCTAAACTGGAACAATTCACCTCAGAAGACAATTCAAGCTGCAAAATGTGTGTAAAGGGAAGAAAAAAAAGCTGTTTTATTTTGTTTTTTCTTTTAAACACTGCCTCTGTTTACCATGCTGTTCAAATAAGGTTCCAGGCAGTGGTTTCTGGGTTCTGTTTGCTGTGGGGCTGTGGGGCCAGACCAGCAGCAAACTTTGCTTCCCACAAGGTGAAAATTGCCCTGGCAAAGTTGAATATTGGCAGAAAGTTGCCACTGTTATTGCAGCTAAAATGTTGTGGGCTGAAAACTGGAGTATTTCTCTTTTTTTTTTAAGTTTTAGTGGGATTTCCTAAAATTGAGAGATTTCATCTAGGCTGCTCTTTCCTACTAGGCAAGGTCAGAATGTTTAGATGAGGATTCAGAAATCTGCTTTTTTTATAATGGATTATTCGTTCATGATTATTGAAATTCCCATGGGAAACGGATGTTTTCTCTTTGAATCATTTCTGGCAGCTCTACCTGTCCTTCCCTGGAATAATTACAGCCCAGGCTGCATCAAGGGAGGAATATTTGCTTCAGTGAGTGGAACATTTCCACTTAGGAAGTCAATAATGCTGCTCTGGCAAGGCTCAGGCCACAAGAGCACCATAATTCATCTCCTAAAGGTTTTGAACAGCTCTTTCCTCCTGTCCTGCACCTCCCCTGCAGAGGAGCTGGGAGTGCAGGAGGCACTGGGTGCATTTTTGTGTGCAAAATTCAATATTCACATCCTCAGATCAGCCAGCAAGGGGCTGCTGGTGATTTTTGCAGCCCTGGCAGCTCCTTCAAAATAGTTCAGCATCACAGGAGTGCAGCTGAGCTCCAGCAGCATCCAGAATTTGTGGGAAGATGCCCAAGGAAAGTGTAGATTTGCCTTTGTGGGACACAGGGTTGGTTTTGCTGTGGGGATTCTCTGCTGGGCACTGGTCAGGATGTGGCAGTGCCAGCCTGCTCTGCCCTTTTCAGGTAGGGAGGGATTATCCTCCTTTCTGCTGTAGGGATTTACATTTTCTGGGTTTGTGGGACAGCCTGGAATGTTCTTTGATCAGTGATTGCTGGAACTGGCATTGCTGGCAGAATACTGAGAGTTCTAAGCCTGTGGTGGTTCATTCATTCCTGGGGACAGGAGGAAGGCCCAGTGAAATGGCAGAAAATTCTTATGGCTGGGACTTGATCCTCTATCCCCATCCAGTACCCTGTGGGATTTGTTGCTTCCTTCCCTAAGCATGGAATTCCTTTTCCCACTCTTAGCACCCACCCCCAGTTCCCTTGGATGAAACAGGAAGGGGTGGTGGTTCTTTTTAGGGACAAGCCCTGTAACAATAATTGAATTGTGCTTTATTTTGCATTGTTGGATGTTCCCATTTGTTTTCTCTGCTTGACTGCCTTGACTGATTCATAGCAGCCTTTAAAAAAAGCAGTTCTACCTCTTAGTTGAAGCAATAAATAATCCAGTTTATTCATCTCTGATCTGGAAAAAGGAGGAAAACCTCACTATGCTCCAAAAAGGAGATTCTTTGATAATTCCTTCTCTCATAAAGCCACTAAACACTGGTGCACCTTCAGCTCAGCAATGTTACATCCACCTCCACAAAAAAATAAATGAAAGAGTCGCCCAGGGGGACTTTCAGTGCTGATTGGAAGGGAGGATGATGTGAGGTTCACAAGGACAGCTGGGTTTGATGCTGTTCCTGTGTGACAGGGCTTGCATGTCACAGCAGGGAGGACAGGGAGAGGCAGAAGCTGAGCAGAAATCAGGCTCACACCGCTCACTGGAAATGTGGGTTTGCATCAAAAGACTCCTCCATGCATTCAAAAGGGGATGTTTGGCTGGAGGATGGGGTTATTTTTATTTTTGCTTTTATTGGTGGGTGGGAGCGTTGACAGCACATGCCAGGGCCCAGAGCTGCTGGCATCCTCTTGGGCCTTTTTTTTTTCAATTTTTGAGGAAATGTGGATGTTATGGATAGCTCAGGAAGAAGAGGGAGACCCAGGGATGCCCAAGGATGATAAAGGAGATTTTTCCAGGCTCTACATATTGAAAGCCACATTTCTCCTCTCTGTGTTGTGCTGGTAAAGAGAGAAACAAGGATTTGAGAATCTGCTTGATTTAAGAATATGATTTAATTCAGAATTGAGGATGTGCTGCATCTGTGTGGTGTTCACCTCATTTAACCATTGTCATGGCAACAGTTGGGAAGGCTGTCCCTGTCTCACTGATCCCAGCACTAAATCTGGATTTATTGCAGGTTGAGCAACAGCCCTTCCCTGTTCCTGCTGTAGCTCATGGATAAATAACAGGAAAAGACTGAAATTAATCTGACATTGGCCATGTTTTTGAAAAACTGCAGTTGCTTGGGGAGAACAGACAAACGCTTTTTTCAAGTTTTAAAACTTCCTGTATCCTCAAATCAAAACCAAAACTGACTTGAAGGGCAAGTGAAACTCGGCAGTGCTGTATTAAGAAAAGATGCATGTGAGGAGACTTCCTGAAAAATAGACTGAGAGTGACTTTTATTGCCAAAATCCTGCTGCTGGTGTTTTCTTGGTAATTCCTTTCAGTTTTATTTACTGTGCTTCCTTGTTTCTGCTGCTGTTGTGTCTCTGGTGGCTCTTGTGCTTATTCTTGAATTTGGAATCAAGGGCTGGTACTGGGATTTTGTAGATTCCTTGCCCAGTTCCCTTCCCTCATGCACAACTCTCTGGAACAAGTTTTTGGATATTATTGCAGATGCTGATGAGCCTTGGAAGCCTGGTTAGGTTTTATATCCTTCCCATCAGTGCTTAAGCTGTGAGAATCCCATTTCTGAATAAAATAGGGGTTTATTTTCTCAGCACATCAGGCTCTTTCTGCAACCAGATCATTCTGGGGGGAAATGTGATGTGTGGAGTGGCACCCCCTGAATTCCTGTTGTATTTCCAAGGGAAATGTGATGTGTGGAGTGGCACCCCCTGAACCCTGCTGTATTTCCAAGGGAAATGTGATGTGGCATCCCCTAAATTCCCGCTCTATTTCCAAGGGAATTGTGATGTGGCCTCCCCTGAATTCCTGCTGTATTTCCAAGGGAAATGTGATGTGGTGTCCCCTGAACTCCTGCTGTATTTCCAAGGGAAATGTGATGTGGCATCCCCTAAATTCCCGCTCTATTTCCAAGGGAATTGTGATGTGGCCTCCCCTGAATTCCTGCTGTATTTCCAAGGGAAATGTG
>VXBR01011568.1:233155-284805 GCA_013400215.1 Cisticola juncidis | reverse complement strand
CACCATCAACTCCTGCTCAGTTCCCCTGTGCTGGGACAGCCTTTGGTACCACATGTTGGTGTCCAGGACATTCCTGTTTGATTCTGTGCAGAGGCACTGCTTGAGCAGGGTCTGGGCAAGGGCACAGCCAGTGGCACAGCCACCTCCTGCCCATGTCCTTTGTACTGGGACAATCTTTGACATTGCCTCTTTTTGGCCAGAACATTCCTGTTTGCCTCTGCAAAGGTGCTGCTTGAGCATAGGCTGGGCAAGGGCACAGCCACCTCCTGCCCATGTCCCTTGTGCTGGGACAGCCTTTGGCATTACCTGTCCATGGCCAGGACATTCCTGTTCCCCTCTGTGCAAAGGTGCTGCTTGAGAAAGGACACAGCCAGTGGCACAGCCACTTCCTGCCCCTGTCCCTTGTGCTGGGACAGCCTTTGGCATTACCTGTCCATGGCCAGGACATTCCTGTTCCCCTCTGTGCAAAGGTGCTGCTTGAGAAAGGACACAGCCAGTGGCACAGCCACTTCCTGCCCCTGTCCCTTGTGCTGGGACAGCCTTTGGCATTACCTGTCCATGGCCAGGACATTCCTGTTTCCCTCTGTGCAAAGGCTCTGCTTTCCCACTTTTTCCATCTGTGAGCTGAGCACTTTCACTGACATTGTCACTCTGCAGAGAGGCCCTTCAGCCAGGAAATGGATATTTCAAATGACACATATCACTCCACATTGTCTTACTGCATCACCTACAATACATGATTTTCTTCTTTAAAACATACATTCATCGAGTTTCATTCAAATCTGCTTTACAGTTGTGTGTCCTGATTCTGTAAAGTGTGGATTAGAGGAGTAGGTTCATTCAGAACAGTTGTGCCAGGGTTTTCTAGCCCTTAAATAATTTCTCTTTAGAAGCAGAGCTGTTCCAATGCCCAGCACTAAGCATGGCACTCTTCCATAAGCAGTATTTGTGCTGTAATGAACACAGATACTTACTTTAGAAATGACTGGGATAAAAAATGGGAATGTAAGAAGCTGGAAAGAGGTAATCACAGGACTCACAGGATTTCTAGGTGCATTGTGTTTGTGTGTGAATACTCCTGCCTGCCCTTGGCTCAGTGAAAGGTCTTTTTCTGGAGGGGTTTGGCATTCTGCAGTGCTGGAAGGGTGAGGTTCTAAGGTGTGTGAGCTCTGGCTTTCTGCTACAAATTAAAAGTAGTGTTTGTTTCAATTTCTCCAGATTTGGATCTCCCATCCCTCTCTTTAAAGCAGGGGTGATGCTGCTGTTCCAGGTGCTGCAGCAGAGTTCTCAGGGATGTCAAAGCCAAATGAGCACCTCAGGGAAACTTGAGCACAGGTTCTGGGTTTTCCCTGGAATTTTTGTGGATCTCAAAGGTCTTTTTCAGGAAAGGTTTTCCATTCTGCAGAGGCTGGAGGGGTGGTTTTAAGAGCCTGATTTTCCCTGGAATTTGTGTGGATCTCAAAAGTCTTTTTCAGGAAAGGTTTTCCATTCTGCAGAGGCTGGAGGGGTGGTTTTAAGAGCCTGATTTTCCCTGGAATTTGTGTGGATCTCAAAAGTCTTTTTCAGGAAAGGTTTTCCATTCTGCAGAGGCTGGAGGGGTGGTTTTAAGAGCCTGATTTTCCCTGGAATTGTTGTGGATCTCCCATTCCCTTTTGCTCCCCCAGGTGTCCGTCACCCCAACATCATCTGTGACTGCTGCAAGAAGCACGGGATCCGAGGCATGAGGTGGAAATGCAAAATGTGCTTTGACTACGACCTGTGCACTCAGTGCTACATGAACAACAAACACGACCTGTCCCACTCCTTCGAGCGCTACGAGACCGCGCACTCCCAGCCGTGAGTGCTCTTCCCTTCAGCACTTTGATGGGGCTCAAATCCATGCTGGGGCTCCCCAAAACCTCCTCTGTGCACCCCAGGGCTCTGCAAAATAACCCAGTAGAACCTCATCTGTACATGTCTGGATAATTTATAAAGAATTTCATATAAATGCCACACAGTGCCCAAGTTTTACTGATTGGCTTTTAAGAGGTTTGTTCTATAGAATAATGTCAGGCTTGGGTAGGNGGGTTGAATGACCAAAAAGGTTTGGTCTGTAGAACAATTCTGATTTATGGGGCTCAGTTCCATCCTGGGGCTCTCCAAAACCTCCTCTGTACACCCCAGGGCTCTGCAAAATAACCCAGAAATATCTCAGATTTTCTGGATAATTTATAGGGAAATTCATGTTAATATATCGGGCAGTGCTCAGGTTTTGCTGATTGGGTTGCACGACCAAAAAGGTTTGTTCTGTGGAATAATTCTGATTTATGGGGCTCAATTCCATCCTAATGTTCTCCAAAATCTGCTGTGTGCACCCCAGGGCTCTGCAAAATAACCCAGTAGAACCTAATTTGTACATGTCTGGATAATTTATAAAGAATTTCATATAAATGTATTACTCAGTGCCCAAGTTTTACTGATTGGCTTTTAAAAGATTTGTTCTATAGAATAATATCAGGCTTGGGTAGGTTTTATGAAGCTGCTTGAAAAAAATAAAAAGGCAGCAAACAGAAATCTGCAGAGTGTTTTTATAAAGTGACAAAAAGAATGATTTCTGCTCTGGTAATTCCCTTCCTCAACCCCTTGCACAATTAAATAATTTCTCAGACATGCTTTGCTATTTGCTGTTCTCAGGCCATAGGGAGCCTGACAGGGATCTTGCACTCCCAAATTGTTTATTTATTCTTGGTTTATTCACTGAAGAGCAGCACTTTCTCACTTACTCCTATTTTTTTTGGAGGTAACTGCTGCACTGATGCCTGTGGAACAGCATCTGTAATTTTTATTCTCCTCCATGATTTGCCAAAACATGGGAAATCTGTTCTCCTGTCCTGAGGAAGAACTCAAAAATAGCTTCACCAGTACTTTTATTTGCATCTCCTAAAGTGGGCATGAAGATGAATCATGTAATCCTCTTGCCTTGAGGAGAAGGAATAAGAAATCAGCTTATCTCTGTCATTGATTTTCTTTTTTTTTTTTCCTTTTTTCTTTCCCTTTGGCCTGCCTTTGAAAATATCTCTGTGCCTTGCATCCATCTGTGGACTAAAAGTGTAATTACTGTGCTGGAGGCAGTGGGGTGGGATTTGCAGCTGCTTTTCCTTTTCCTGCCATGTGGGAAGCTCTGCCTGGAGCTGATTTTTGCCAGAATTCCGAGCCCTGGCAGAGCAGGGATGTTGCTGGCCAGAGAATCTCCCCTCTGAGCTCTGAAATTTGTGTTTATCCACCAGATCAGGGTGTTTCTGGAGCTTGTGTTAATATGAGAAGCCAGATCCTCCTGTGAAATGAGCTTCACATTTTGGTGTATCTATAAAAATACACATTGCTGTAAAAATAGACACGAGGGGGTTTTTTCTCTTTCTATTAATAACAGAGTTATCTCCAAGTAGTTACTCAGGGATGCCTGCTGGTGTCTTTTATTTGAGCTTTAAGGTACAGCATTTTACTCATATTTAAGTTAAAAATAAAAAAGGCACTGCTGCAGAGCAGCCTCAATTTTCTTCCCTGTGCTGAGGAATTCCCAACCCTGCAGGTGGGAAATCCTTTGGGCAGCAGAGACCTAACCCTCCCCAGGAGCACTGGGATGCTGCCCTGGATCAAAAAGCAGATTTCTAGGTAATTTCTCCCCAGGCCTCATCCTCTGCAGAACTTGTTCCTTTTTTTTGCTGAGGAATCTGAGTGGTGGAAGATGTAAATAAAGCAATTTTCCTTCCCAGGCTTGTCTGTGCCTGTGTCCAGGCTGCTGCTGGGGTTGGGCAGTGCAGTTTTTGCTGTCAGGGTGAAAAAGGGAGCTTGGAGGATTCCCAGGAGCCCTGCCAGGGCCAGAGCTGTCCTGTGTGAATTGTTTGACTTTTCCAGAAGTTTGACTTTTCCAGAAGCTGCAGCACCACTCTGGAATGTCAGGGAAGCACTGGAGATCTCTGTGGAGGTAGAACAGGATGTGATGTCTCATGGTGCTTTGGTGGTTGGGTTGTTTTGGTTTCTTTTTCCTAAATTCTTTCACCTTTTTCAATTTATTTTTTTTTCTATGTGTGTGTCTGATTGAGTAGTTAGAGAAAATGTGATATAAATTAACTTTATTTGACCAAAACCAGCTCTAGACATAGGCCAGAGTGCCTGATATCAAATCTTTATAAAATCAGCATTATTCTGCTTTACATTGCTGTGTGTGTCAGCAGGAATAAGGATCTCCAGAATAAAATGCAGCTGATAAAAAAAAAGAAATTAAAAGAAAACAAAAAAGAGACCCAGCATGAGCCTGTCAGGTGTGGCAGTGATTGCTGGGAGCCCCACTAAGGGGTAAGGATAAAACAGCATTTTAATTTAAAAAACTCCTTTCCTGCTGTTCCTGCATGGCAGGTACTGATTCCAGCTGAGTTTTGGGATGGAGAGGAATTAGAAATTTTCCAGGAGGAAGCTCCCTGTTGTGGAAAGCTGCAGTTTTAAAGCTGAATAAGGTTGTGGTTCTTGGAAGTCACTCAGCTTTTGGAGCAAACAGGTTGTCAGAAATGGGTTTGGTTTCAGGATTGGACTGAGGGTGGCTCAATAACTGCAGTAAATTGTGTTTTCTGCAGCTTTCACACAGGGAGCTGGCAAATTAAATCCCTTCTGCTCAGAAATGCCTTGCAGTGCAGGGGCAGGAAGCATGGGAATATTTTTGCTTTAATGCAAATGTGATTTGTTGGTTCTGGAGAGGGCTCTGCATTGAGGATGGACTGTCCTGGTGTGAAACAAAGGGCAAGGATCACCTTTCAACAATACCATGGAGAGGATTTCTGTGGAATTAGGGAGGCCTGGGCAGTGGAGACACTGCCTTAGGCACTGCAGAATCCTTTTCAAGAAATAAAAATTGCCTGCTCATGACTCACTGGGACTATTGCTTAGATCACTCATCTCTATTTTTCTTTTTTCTTCTTCTTTTTTTTCTTTCTTTCTTTCTAAATAAAGTAGAAGATAAAACCTGTTTAGTTCCCTAAGGACAAGAAAATCAGAGTATTTAAAAAGCTGTGATAAATGCTGTGTGGATTTGGGGTTTGTAGCTGAGTCTCCTTTAGAGACCAGAATTCTCCCACCTCCTTTCTCTGGCAGGGAATCCTTTGGTTTTTCCCAAATTCCTGCTGCTGCTGCTGCCAGGGCCACCCCTGGCCACCTGAACCAGGCTGGGCCAGCACTCCCTGTTGGTAGCAGGTCACTAATCCAGGATTTAGGAGGATTTAACCCCAGACAGGCAGTGCAGAGGGTTCCCAATCAGTTTTCTAAAGAGGCTTTGAAGGCACCTTTACCTGAAAGCTATTTCAGCTCTTAAAATGACCTGAGTTTGAACTTGAGGTGACAGGAAATGCTGATTTTTTTTTAATTTTGCTGTTTGAGGTAATCTCTTCCTGACCTCCCAATTTGTTATTTTTATTGGCCTTGTTTGGTTTGAATTTTGTGGCTGTTGTGGGAGAGGCTCTCATCCTTGGCTTAAGAGGGTGGAACAGCTCAGTTTTACTGAGGAGCTTTTTTCAGAGTTGTTGTATCCGTTTGCTGAGTGTGTGCTCAGTAATTGGAAGATAAATCAGTGTCTGTGAGCAGGGCAGCAAAGCAAAGCTCATCAAGTTTATATCAGGGCTGGAAAAGTCAGGCACACTCTGGTGATTTCTGCAAATAATCAAACCTGAGATAATCTCATACAAAATATGAATGCTGTGACATTCCCGTGCAACACCAACATTTTGCTTGGATCACCTGCTCAGGGCTGGGGCTGAGTTGAATTTCAGATGGGGAGCATTTTATTCAGGCTGTTTTTTAGCCTTCTCTCACCAATAAATCACAACCTCAGTAGTTTTCACAAGCTCTGGTTTGGTTTTTTTTTCCTGGCAAACAATGGAGCTGGAGGAGCCAGCGAGCTGCACAGGGAAATGTTTTGTGTAATCAAGCACAAGAAATACAAATATTTTCTCCCATTGTGTTTTATCCTGTAGTCAAAACAGAAATTGCAGTTATTTTCATGTGTAATTCTTAAACCAGCTCTGTCTGGTGGAGTTAGCAGCTGGGTTTGGAAAGCAGATCCAGGAACAAGTGTGTGCTCTGATTTAGGTCTGTGCAGGGCAGAGCCATTCAAGGCAGCTTCAATAATCCAACCTCCATCTGTGGCTGCTTCTGCTGAGAGCTGAACTCATCCAGCAGCTGAGTGACAACTGCTGGGTGTTTGATTACTGGGCAATAAAGGATGCAGGTTTATTTACATAGTAACCTCCTCAACGGGTTATTTATACAGTTTAAGTTTAAGCTGAGAAATTTGGCTGAGGAATATTTGGAATCAGACTAATTTATTAATATGAATTTATTGTTTTTTAATATGTTAATTAATTTGTATGATTTTACTCTAGGGAAAAAAAGCACCATGATTTGCCAGATAATTTGTCTGTGCCTCCTTAAAAAACCACAAGCATGAACACCAAGGTGTATTGTCATACTGGGGCTTCCCTTGTGTAAATTGGATTATTCTGTTTGATTTCTAGAGCAGGGATTGTGCTTCAGTGACATATTTCATCTTTATCTTCTCTGGAATTACATGATCAAAAGTGCAAGCAAGAGAAACCTTCACTGAAGCAGCTCTAGCCTGGGTTTTGAACTGATAGTGATGTTTGGAGGATGACAACGAGACATTTTCACTCTGTGTGCTCAGTGGTGTTTCTACATTTTCTCAGTGCAATATTCTGCTTTTAAATGCTCTGGATGAACATCTCTGAGAGCACAGTTGTGAAAAACTGTCTGCAGGAACCTTTTTATTTCCCATAGAGAATCCTTGGTCTGAAACCTTCCCTGCTGTGGCTTTCCAGAGCAGGATTTGATCAGAGTTCCTTTGGGGGTTACCAAAAAACCATTACAAAGATGTGTTATAAAAATCCAGCTGGTTTTGTCAAGAATTGGGCCTTGTCAAGGGAGGAGAGGATTGAAAAGGAAAAAATCTGGGTAAAGACAGTTCCTGAAATAGGTTTGTGTGATCCTGATCCCTCTCCAGTGTCCTTGTCTTAGTCTGGTTCCTTGAGCAGCCATCTGTCAGAACTGCCTCCCTTTATCCTTGGCTGCAAAAGCTGCAGGAAAGGCTTTGGGGGGGATTAGAAAACCTGGAATTTCTTGCACTGAGGTCCTGTAGTTCCTGCAAGATCTTCACATTGTCTTTTCTGGAGCTGGATCTCTGTGTGTGCTGGCAGGGATGTGGGTTTGTGTCTCCCACAATTGAAAATCTGATTTTGAGCTGTGCCTTTCTGAAGGGATCCATGTGATATTTGTGACCTGCCACCTTACAGGGTGACATCTCTTCTGCTTCCCAGTCCCCTTCACTTTTATTTCCTTTGCTGGAAAAGCTTCAGGAAAGGCTTTGCTGGGGGGATTAGAAAACCTGGAATTTCTTGCATTGAGGTCCCTTTTGCCTGTAGTTCCTGCAAGAACTTCATGTTGCCTTTTCTGGAGCTGGATCTCTGTGTGTGCTGGCAGGGATGTGGGTTTGTGTCTCCCACAAATTGAAAATCTGATTTTGAAGGGATTTGTGTGATATTTGTGACCTGCCACCTTACAGGGTGACATCTCTTCTGCTTCCCAGTCCCCTTCACTTTTATTTCTTCAGATAAGAACCTTCTGCAGCAGAAAAATCCCACAAAACTCACAAACCATGAGTTTTGTGGGAGCTCAAATTAAAATTACGGTTTGTTTCAATTTCTCCAGATTTGGATCTCCCATCCCTCTCTTTAAAGCAGGGGTGATGCTGCTGTTCCAGGTGCTGCAGCAGAGTTCTCAGGGATGTCAAAATCCAAATGAGCACCTCAGAAAAACTTGAAAACACCTCCAGGGAGTGGTTTCCAGCATGCTGGAGAGAGCCATAGCTCCATTCTGTACAGCCCAGGCTCCCAAGGGCTTTCTGGGCTCTGCAGTAATTTAATATCCTTGGAATTTGTAGGGCAGAAATGGCTGCAGACTCGTGCTGTCATAATTAACGTCCTTATTAAAGGCAGTGATTAAATTCATCCCGGGGGTATTTTTGCATCACGCTGGGTAACTTTGCTTGTTATCCAGAATTTGGAGCAAAACATTGAATTAGATGAAAATCTTGATAAAAATAATTGGCTGAGGACATCTGGTGCTTGCCTCACTCTTTGGTGTTCAGCAGTGGTTGAAGGCAGGGTCAGGATTTTGGTGAGGGCCCCCAGCATTTCAGCAGGACTGGAGTTCCTCACATTTTCCTTCTTTAAGGAAAATTTTCTTCTTTTCAGCTTTCTAAATTGATGAGCTTTGGTTTTTTGGTCCCCTTTCACAAATTTCAGAGGAAGTGGCAGGTTAATGTGAGAGTGTTGAGCTGGGGAATGACTGCTGTTACATGATAATCCAAAAAGGGAACTTCTGCTAAGAATAGAATGAGTGGTGGATATTTTGCTATTTAAACATCTTAAGCTCAGCTCAGTGCTTTATTTTGCTATCACTAAGAATCCCATCCCTTGTGAGAGAAGGGTTTGGAAGAGAGAATTATATTTTTATCACTGTGTCTCAGGGCTTGGCTCAGACATCTTTGATAAATTATTAGAAAAACATTGAACAAAATGCAGTGAGAACATCTGAGCTGTTTCAGAGGCTGTACCCAAATCCATGCTGGTTTTTGAAGCCTGTCTGCAGAGCCTGACACAGTGGAATAAAATGAATGCTGAGCAGTGGCTCTTTATAGCTGAGCTTTTCCTTCCACTGTCATTATCTTCTTTCATAACAATATCCAGCCTTGATGGTGCTTAAACCAGACAAAATCTCAACCCTCCAAATACAAGGCCTTCATCTTCCTCCTGTTGATAATTAATGAAGATTCAGTGATTATAGGAGCAAGGCATAATCATAAATAATCTCTCCCTCTTTTCAAACACGCGAGGTTGTAAACCACAGGTCTGCTAACAGGTTAAGAAAAGTAAAAGACTTAAGCATTTGCTGGATAAGTAAACAGTAAATTCAAGCATAAGCTTTTTATCCTCCTGAGTCTCCACCTTCCCTCTGGAGGTATTAGATGGAAAATAAATGCTCTGAGGTCAGCCCTGCCCCCAGGAAGCCTCCCCTGCCCTGCCCTGGGAGCAGCTGCTGAACTCGGGTTGCTCTGTCTGGGCTGGCAGCTGCCAAGAGCCTGTCTGGCCCTAGGGGCATGGACTGGGACACTTCTGCTGTCACCTAGAGAGGGGGATTGGACCCTGCCTCAGCTCCCCGTGGGTTTTGGTGGCTTGGTCACTCATGAGGAGTCTTGGTGGCAGCCCTGGGACAGCAGAGGGGCTGCTGTGACATTATGGGAATTGGGAGCTGCTTTAACAGGACATCAGACCCCCTGTTCACCATCACGTAGGTACCTTTTCCCTTTTCCCTTTTCCCTTTTCCCTTTTCCCTTTTCCCTTTTCCCTTTTCCCTTTTCCCTTTTCCCTTTTCCCTTTTTCCTTTTCCCTTTTTCCTTTTCCCTTTTCCCTTTTCCCTGTGCTGGGGCTCTGGGGTGCAGGGCAGGTGGGAAGGTCTGCAGAGCCTGGGGATGCTCCAGCCTCAGCTCTGCTCTGATTTTCTGCCTGCAGAACGTGCTGAGCTGCATTAGTGCCCCATGCAGGGCCACCCCAGTCCAAAAAACCCTAAAAAAACCCTAAAGTGAAGGATGGCCCTGATGTGACAGCCCTCAGCTGGAACAGAGCTTTGTCAGTGTCTATAACAACAACAAATTCATTTCTTTCCTCTGATTTTTGTTTTTCCAGGGTCCTTGTGAGCCCTCGACAGAATCTGACTCGCATCACATTAAAAGGGACTTTCCAGGGGGCTAAAGTGGTCCGTGGGCCTGACTGGGAGTGGGGTAACCAGGATGGTAAGCTGCTCTTGGGGTGTCCTCTAGAACCCTTTTGAGTTTCATATAAATAAATAAATAAAAATGTAAATAANTATGTATATATGTATATATGTATATATGTATATATGTATATATGTATATATGTATATATGTGTATATATATAGGGATATCCTGTAGAACACCATTTGAGTTTCATATAAATAAATATATATGTATATATGTGTAGATGTCCTGTAGAACACCATTTGAGGCTTTTATATGTATATGTACATACAGTATTCTTTTATTTTTGCAAATTGCTGGTTGAAAATCCACGTGCTGAGCAGCAGCTTCTGGGGGAGTTGTTCAGGTGATGCAGGTCCCTGTTTTTTACAGTAATTAATACCCATTCTTTCCTTGCTTTTTTTGTTTTTTGTCACATACTTGTGACATAAATCATGTCCAGGGTGTGGGGAGGAAGTTTTGCTGCTCCTCTCTCATAGATGTGAAAACCACTGGGAACCATCCTGGAAGTTCTTGTGTGAAATTGTAACTGCACACCATGTTAGAAGAAAATAAAGACTCCTCTCTTCTTTAATTTATATTATAAATTTAATTTAATTTAAATAATAAAAAGCTTTATTTGATAGTGGAAGGTTTATCTGACTTAGTGTGCAGTATCCATTTTCTTTTGGAGTCCTGTGAAATGTCCTTTTTTTGATACTTTTAAGAACAGTGAGGAGAAATTCTCTCTGTGGAGGGTTTCACATGGTGCACTAAAGAAAGATTCTGGTTACTGGAGAGTGGTTCCTGCTTTCTGTAGGAATTGAAACCTTCAGGCTGAAAATGCAGTGGGACAAAAAAGCCTTTTTAAAGCTGTTTTTGGGGTTTAATGCCTGTCCCCAGGTCACTGATGGCAATTTCTGTGTGGTGCTGCAGGGCTGAGGGAGCTTCCCTGCCTGTCTGTCCCAGAGCCCTGCACACACTGTGATGTTTACAGCTCCTTTTACCCCTGAAGAATTAAGTCAAAAGTTCAAAGGTTTCCAGAGTTGACTCTGCCATTTATTTCAGCTCTGGGTTCTGTGGAGGACATGGGTCCTTGCAGGGTCTGAGAGCAAAAGCAGCTTATGTTCAATACAGCTTATCCATCCTTTTGGGATCAGAGCAGCATTTACATGTCTGAGACTGGAGCTGCTTACGGTGCTGCTGACCTGAAAGGAGCTCCCTGAGCAGGAGCAGTGAGAGGAGCCCTAAATCCACCCCTCAGCTCTCTCTGGTTTTGGTAGAACCATCACCAAACCCCAGGGGTTGTATTGTGATTTCTGGATGTGCTGATGAGGGAGGAATTCAGCTCCTCCAAGCTGTTAAATTTCAGACAATCAGAAGTTCCTCAGTGAGACAGATGCTGCTGGCCCTGTTTGGGGAAGTCCTGGGGAGCTGCTGGGACTTACCCAAGGGCACCACAGAGTGGAGTTGGGAATCTGCAAACCCTGATTCCTTCACAGGGCTCAGGGTTGTCTCTTGGATCACAGGATGTCCCAGCCAGGTTCACCTCCACACCTCCATCCTCCTGTTCTGCATTCTCCCAGCTGCTCCTTGCTTGAAGAAAACAATGTTTGTTTGATGTTCCCCTGCATGGATGGTGTTGGGGAGAGATTTAGAGACCCTGGGTGGGTTTTGCTGAGGTTTTTTTGTTGCCACAGCGTGGTGCCGTGACACCACGTGTGTGTCCCTAACCAGGCCATGCCCCTGCACGCCAGGAATCCTCCACAGAATCATTCCAAAATGAATGATTCGTTGCCTTTCAGCAAATTTAGCCCAGAGATTCCCTCCTAATTGCTCAAAATGAGTTGTGTCACCATCCAGTTTTGCTGATTTTTACCTTTTTTCCCCCCTCAGGAAGTGAGGGTAAGACTGGCCGCGCGGTGGCCATGCCTGCACACAGGAATCCTCCATAGAATCACTCCAAGCCTTTCAGCAAATTTAACCCAGAGATTCCCTCCTAATTAGTCACNGCAAATTTAGCCCAGAGATTCCCTTCTAATTGCTCAAAATGAGTTGTCTGACCATCCAGTTTTGCTGATTTTTTCCCTTTTTCCCCCCAGGGGGTGAGGGTAAGACTGGCAGCGTGGTGGATATCCGGCCATGCTGGATAGAGGCCGTGCCCCTGCACATAGGAATCCTCCACAGAACCACTCCAAAATTAATGCCTCACTGCCTTTCAGCAAATTTAACACAGAGATTCCCTTCTAATTACTCAAAATGAGTTTTCTCACCATCCATTTTTCCTGATTTTTCCCTTTTTTTCCCAGGGGGTGAGGGTAAGACTGGCAGCGTGGTGGATATCCGGCCATGCTGGATAGAGGCCGTGCCCCTGCACATAGGAATCCTCCACAGAACCACTCCAAAATGAATGCCTCACTGCCTCATTCCCTCCTAATTGCTCAGAATGAATTGTCTCACCATCCAGTTTTGCTGATTTTTCCCTTTTTCCCCCAGGGGGTGAGGGTAAGACCGGCCGTGTGGTGGATATCCGGGGCTGGGATGTCGAGACCGGCCGCAGCGTCGCCAGCGTCACCTGGGCAGACGGAACCACCAACGTCTACAGGGTGGGACACAAGGGAAAGGTGGACCTCAAATGCACTGTGGAGGCTTCTGGAGGCTTCTACTACAAGGAGCACCTCCCAAAATTAGGTGGGTAGAGACCAATCTGTGCTGAGTGAAGTCTTTGTTGAGGAGTTGTGATTCACGTGGCTGTTGGCGCTGATGCCATTTTTTGTTTGTAAGACAAAAAAACTCCTCCCAGAACCTAAAATTCCACAGAATGAGCATCATTTGAGAGGATTTGGTTTGTGTGTGAGCTCACTGCTTGATCTCAGAGTGGTTCATGGAACAGTTTGACCTTTCAGTGGTAAAACCCACAGTTGTATCCCAAGGAATACAACTTCTGCTGGAAATGCAGGAAATCCCCACTCTGTCACAGAGAATCCAACTTTCCTCACTTTTGCTACATTTGTCAATCCAAAGCTTTTCATTCTTCAGGCAGGCTGTTGTTTCACTGTGCTTTTGGAGAGCAAACACTCTCCTGGTGGAGCCAAAAGTGTGTTTAAAAGGGGAATGTCACCAAAGGGAGACTTTGGAGAATGGAACAGCCAAAAATTAAATAAAAGGGATGGGAAAAGGTGATGTCTGTACTGGCAACTTGCTGCAATCCCCCTTTCCTCTTAAATCCAAGGAAACTCCTTGTGCTTTTGAATTTGAAGCTTTTTTTTTACCCTGGTTTAATTTAGGTGTGGGGTTGTTTTTCTTTTAATGAGGTGCAGGGACCATCTTGAAGGGAAACAGAGGGGTCTATTCCTGTGTTTGCAGCAGCAAAATCAGATTTTTTACCAGACTTTTCAGATAAAACTTTCCAGGCAGACTTTTATCAGAATTTCTCAGACTTTTCTCTCCTTGAGCAGCTTGGCAAGAGCATGAGGGGAGGAAAGGGTTGGATGAGGAGCTTAATTCCAGGGGTATGGCTGGATGGGAAGGGTGGGAGGGTAAGGAACTCCTCAGAGTGGATTCTGTGCCTGCCTGAGGAGGGGAAAACTAATTTTGGGTTCTGTGTGGGTGTGTCTGAACAGCAGATGTGGGTGAGATGCTAAGAACAGCTCCTGGTGTCTGCCACGGCCTGCAAGGGACAAAATGGGCCTTGTTAGAGCTGCTTGTGTTTTATTAATACCTAATTAGTGTTAAATCTAATGATTTCTCTGCTGCCCTATGGAGTGCATGGGGCATGAAAAGGGTTTTGCACATTCTGCCCAAATTAATGTTAATTTTCAACCCTTTAAAGAAGCCAAGGTGTGTGAGAGTGTATGGGGTGTGAAAAGGGTTTTGCACCATTCTGCCCAAATTAATGTTAATTTTCAGCCTTTGTAAAGAAGCCCAAGGTGTGTATGGGGCATGAAAAGGTTTTTGCACCATTTTACCCAAATTAATGTTAATTTTCAACCCTTTAAAGAAGCCAGTGAGGCACCCAAGGTGTGTGAGTGTGTATGGGGCATCAAAAGGGATTTGCACCATTCTGCCCAAATTAATGTTAATTTTCAACCCTTTAAAGAAGCCAGTGAGGCACCCAAGATGTGTATGGGGCATGAAAAGGTTTTTGCACCATTCTGCCCAAATTAATGTTAATTTTTAACCCTTGTAAAGAAGGCCAAGGTGTGTGACACCCGTGGGTGCTGTCCTTCTTGTCCCCAGGGAAGCCAGCTGAGCTGCAGAGGAAGGAGAGCACAGACAGACACCCCTTCCAGCACGGGGACAAGGTCAAGTGCCTGCTGGACATCGACATCTTGAGGGAGATGCAGGAGGGCCACGGAGGCTGGAACCCCAAAATGGCTGAGGTGAGTCCCTGGTGAGTCCCTGGCTGCAATTCCAGCCTCTCCCTCCTTCTGCACAGCTCAGGAAGTCACCAGAACATCTTGGTGTGACCTTAAAATTAAACTGAATCACAAATACAGATATTTTTTAGTGATAGGATGCTGGAGTCAGAGTTATTTTTAGGTTCTGTTGGCCTCGTGGATCCCTGCAAAAGTCTTGGAAGCAAAAAAAAAACCCACCAAAAACCAAAAAACTGCTTTGTTTGTTTTTAAATGAGCCACAGATCTTTCCTTTGGTGTTCTGGATGCATTCCTTGTTTGGCTTTTGTGCTGTGCATTACTGGTAATTAAAGTTATTAAAATAAGTTATGTGTTTTGTCAGCACTGGGCCTTGTCCTTGGCCAGGGCTAAAATTTCTCAGCCCATATCATATTTTTGGAGCTTAGTCTTGCCTTTAAATTTTAAAAAACACCAGAGAGTAGAGGAAATAAAGATAAAAATAGGATCTATCACTGTAAATAGCTTGAATAAATGCTATAAAACTATCAAAATATGTTAAATATTTATCCTGGCCTATAGGTGAGCAGACTTTTTGAAATCAGGCTTTAAAATCTCATGGCAAACTCTGTCATTTTTTTATTCCAACTCAGGTATAAAAAGCTGTAGATTTTGGGTGTTTTTGTGTCTGTTGTTGGTTGTGAAACCTCTGTGCTCCTGAATTCCTATTTTTGGGAAATACAGGGGTAGAGAGGGATATTAAACAGAAACAGGACCCTCCTGTCACCTCAGAAATTTGCTTTTTTTACCTTCTTATAAACCATGAGCTGCTCAGGACCTGCCAGAACAGCAGATCTAGAAGGCTGCACCACACAATTTTATTTTGATTTGTGTAAATAAAAAGCTTTGCCCCTTTTTCCCCTCTCAGAGTTTGCCTTGCTGCTGTTTTACAATGCAGAGCAACGCTGGATTCCCTGCCCACCTCTGTCATTTGGAAGGGGAACAATTTGTGCTGCATTTTCAAGCATTTCTGCACTTTGTATTCCTGTCCTCCTCCTCCCTCACTGTGCTGCTTCAGAGGAGCTTTTAGAGGAGCCTTTCCCCTCCTTTTTGTAGAAAAACAATGTTTGCATCTCGTGGAAGTGTTGGAAATGCTGGGATTAATGGGAAAATGCAGAATTTAGAATGGGAAAATGCTGGAATTAACAGGAAAATACAGAACTTGGGACTCAGAGGAATTTAGGATTGGGAAATGATAGTATTAACAGGAAAATTCAGAGTTTAGGACTCAAAAAAATTTAGGACTTGGAAATGCTGGCATTAATGGGAAAATGCAGAATTTGGGATTGGGAAATGATTGGATTAACAGGAAAATACAGAATTCAGCACTCAAAAGAATTTAGGACTTGGAAATGCAGGGATTAATGGGAAAACACAGAATTTAGGACTGGGAAATGATAGGATTAACAGGAAAATTCAGAGTTTAGGACTCAAAGAAATTTAGGACTTGGAATTTAGGACTTGGAAATGCTGGGATTAATGGGAAAATGCAGAATTTAGAATGGGAAAATGCTGGAATTAACAGGAAAATACAGAGTTTAGGACTCAAAGGAATTTAGGACTTGGAAATGCCAGGATTAACAGGAAAATACAGAATTTAGGACTGGGAAGTGCTGGGCTTAGTGGAAAAACAGAAATAAAAAAGTAGAATAAAGCAGAATAAAGCTTTGGGAGCACTGTGGATGGGAAATGCTGGATGATTTAGCCATCTATACCTTCTTTCCCCACTATTAAACAACGAGATTCATTCAGGGCTTTTCCCCTCCCTTTTTTTTGCTCCCAAGTTCATTGGGCAGACAGGGACCGTGCACAGGATCACGGACAGAGGGGACGTCAGGGTCCAGTTCAACAGTGACACCCGCTGGACCTTCCACCCTGGGGCCCTGACCAAGGTAGGTGCTGGGAATCTGCAGGGAGTGCCTGGAGCTGCTGCCTCAGGGCTCAGGGTGTCCCCAGCAGGACATTCTCTGTCACACTGCTGCTCTAAACACAATTTTCCTGTTTTATGAATTTCTGCAGTTGCAAGTCCTTAAGGTGAACTTGATTTCTTCATTTCAGCTTCCAGGCCCTTCTGCAGCTGCCTTGCCCTTGGGATGAACCTTTTCCCTACATAATTTCCCTTTGATTTTTTTGGTTCTTCCTTGTTTTGTGTCTCCACGTTGTTCCTTTTTGCATCTTTGTCTCACTTCTCTCTGATTTCTTCCAAGTCTTTAATCCAGCCCTTTTAATTTGTGGCTGCCTTTCTAAAGCTCACAGCTCTGGCCTTCCCCAGAGGTTTGAGGACTTTGAGAAGTGGATGATTAGAAATAGAGATAATTAGGTATAGAAGAAGCTGCTGGAAGACCACAAAATCCTGACCTGAGCAAGGTCACAATGCTAAAATCTCCCAATAGCAGTGGAAAATGCAGTGTCAGACTGTTTTGCACAAAATTATTCTGCTCTGAAAAGTGTGTTTTGACACTGCTCCCTTCCTAGCTCAGTGAGCAGAGGGAGCATCTGGCAAATTACCAGCACAGATAAACCTTGGTTTCCCTTTTCTGTTCTAAATAACAAACAGATTTAACTGAATTAAAATCTCCGGTGCCAAGCCAGGTGTAGCGAGGAGATGGACCAAGAAAACTTCCATGCTTTATCTGCTATTAATTACAAACTATTTGGAGCAAAAGAAGTTAGGAAACTGCCTGTTCCAAATTATTTCCCTACTTAAAAGTGCACATGGCTTAGAAGAGAATTGGACTGTGTTTATTTTGCAGCTTTCTTGGTAGTTGCTTTATGTTTTGCTGTTTTTTGACTCAGTGAGTGTCTTGTCTGTTGGGATTTTGGGAGTGGGGCGGAGGGGCTGATCACTGTTAATTTTTTGTCTTTGTGTGTGTGTGTTTGTGCTGCTTCATCCCCCAAAAGCTCATGACTTTCTTTTTCTTGTAGCTCAACACGTTTTGGGTTGGTGATGTGGTCCGGGTGATAGATGATATGGAAACAGTGAAGCGGTTCCAACCTGGTCATGGGGAGTGGACAGATGAGATGGCACCTGTGAGTGCGCGCCAGTTCCAGTTCCAGGACAGCCCAGTAACCTCCTCAGCCTCCCCAAGCCCTCACTGGGCTTGGATCCCCCCAGAATTCCTGCTGGGAAGCCCCTGCCCAGCCCCTGGTGCTGGTGGCTCTCGGTGACACCGTTGTGTCCACGGCACCCAAACGGGACAAGGGGGAATCTGACAAAAAAGGATTTGGCTGCCACCAACTCACCTGAGAGGTTTCCAACATCAAAATCCTCTTATGCCCTCCCTGATTCTCTGGAATGAGGCAGGGAGGTGGAAAAATCAGCCCAGAGTGGCTAAAAAGTGGGACTGAGGTTCCTCCAGGAGCAGATAAAGCCCAGAGGGAACCATCCCCAGTCCCAGCTTGATCAGTTCTTATCAGCACCTCCCTCCCCACCATTCCCAGTATGTCTGGGAAAACCTTTCCATGCCAAACCAGTGAGAGAGAAACTGGTGAGAACCCTCTGGTGTCCTCGAAGTGGGAGCTGTCTGCGAGTGTGTCACTTGTCCAGTGCTTCTTTTCACACAGCAGGAGCTGCAAAAAAACCAAAAAAAACAAAAAAACCTTGGATTTGGGTCTGGGAACTGCAGCTTTGGGGGGGAAAAAAATCCTCTTTTTTCTCTTTACAGACCCTGGGGCACATTGGGAAGGTGATCAAGGTCTATGGGGACGGAGATCTGCGGGTGTCAGTGGGGGGACAGTCCTGGACCTTCAACCCTGCCTGCCTGACAGCCTACCAGAGGGAGGAGGAGGCCAACCTGATGACCACAGAGAGTGCCAAGGAACCCAAAAGTGAGGGACAAACCTCACCCCAGGGGCTGGGAGCTCTTGGATCCAGCTCCTTGCATGGTGGGAAAATCCAAATGTTCTTCCCTGGATGGAGAGCTGAAGTCTGGGTGTGCCTTACTGGCCAAGCAAAGCTGACTTTGATAGGAAAATGCAAAATGTGGGGCTTGGATTAACAGGAAAATGCAGAATTTAGGACTGGGAAATTCTGGGGTTAACAAGAAAATAGAGAATAAAACTTTGCTGTGCCTCACTGGCCAAGCAAAGCTGGCCTTGACAGGAAAATACAGGATTTAGGATTTGAAAGTGCTGGGTTTAATAGGTTAACACAGAATAAAGCCCAGCTGTGCCTTACTGGGCAAGCAAAGCTGACTTTAAAAGGAAAATGGAAAATGTGGGACTTGAAAGTGCTGGGATTAACAGGAAAATGCAGAATTTAGGACTGGGAAATGCTGGGATTAACGGGAAAACAGAAAATAAAACTTTGCTGTGCCTTACTGGCCGAGCAGAGCTGGCATTGACAGGAAAATACAGAATTTAGGATTTGGAACTGCTGGGTTTAGCAGGAAAATACAGAATTTAGGACTCAGAATTGCTAAGCACAGCTCTGCCCTAGGCTCAGTATTTGCCTCATCCTTGCTGTGTCTCAGTTTCCATCCTGTTTCCTTACAAGGACACTGATTCTTGAGGCCTTGTGAAATATTCCCAGATCCATGCATGGAACTGTTGTGAAATCAACAATTGTTTTGCCTAATCTGCCCTGAAATCGAGTTTGGGATCACATGCTGCATGGAGGGGATTTTTTTTTGTGCTTTCCACATCTGCTCAGATTTTTTTTTTTTTTTGTGGCCTGACCATTCTTATTTCCTCTGGGTGTCAGGATCATGTGGGAGAGAGCACAGACCTTGCCAGGATTTTTTTTTTTCCTGATGTAGATGGATCTGGAGCTGTTTGCTCAAGTCAGACTTGAGGCAGAGCTTGCAAAATTTTTGACTTTGCACTGCTGGGGAGCTGTGACACCTCTGTCCCCTCAAACTCTGAGAGGTGGGTGGTGACAGGGCCATTTTTGTCTCTTTTTCAGGTACTTTGGTGACTGTCCTGGAGAAGCTGCTGTCCCAGAGGACGGAGTCAGAGCATGCAGGGTGCCTGGTGATTTGTGCAGCCCTCAACAACGCAGCCAAAGTCCGGGAGCTGCTCCAGAAATACCCAGACAAGGCAAGTTTGGAAGACAAAAATGGTTATTTTTCCTTTGTTTCTGCTCTTTAAAACATCATCATAAAATTTTGTGGTCAAGCAGGGGAAAGGATGTGAGAAAAACAATGAATTTGTCAGGCTTAGTGATATCTCCTGAGAGCTGGAATATTATTTTGCTGTAATTTAGGATTAAATTCACAAGTTAAATGTGCATATTTTATGCCTCTAGTTAGTGGCAATAAATTTGAATTCAAAGTCCTTGCAGCACCTTTCCAGGCTGGCTTTTCCCAGATTTCCTGTGTGGCTACTGCAGCTGTAGAATGAGGGGGAGAGGGGTTGATCTATAGGAAAAACAGGAGCAGATATCTGAGGATCTGCTGGAAAGGGCAGGCAGGGGCTGTGTCTGGCTGTGCCTGTCCTTAGAGGACCTTGTAAAAATCACATTGTTGGAATCAGGAGAGAGAAAAGCTGCCCAGATCTGTCTTATCTCATGTCTGAGTGCAGCAGGAACTGGGCTGGACTCGTTGCTGGACAATTTCTGTGTTTGCAGAATGCCAAAGTGTCAGGATCACATCTGAACTCCTCCAGGGAGGGGCTCAGGGTTTAGGAACAGGGGAAAAAAAACACCAGAGTTTTCAGTGGTTTTGTTGGGGCTGTGACCCAGGATCAGCTCTGAAGGAACCCCTGTGAAGTTGATTTAGTGGGTTTTTGTCGGGTATTTCTTATACTTCTTTATTTATAAACCAAATGGTGCTTCTGGGAAGGAGACACAAATACCTGCAATTCTCAAATTGATCCCAGATAGGAAAGTCCCAAGAGTAAGGAATCCATTATCTGATCAGTTATTTTTATTAGGCTTCTATTTCTGCTCTAATATTTATATTAATAAATCAGCTATTTCTGTTAGAGGCTTACAGAGATCAGGATGGATTTGGGGCTCACTTAGAGCAAGTTGGAGTTGCTTGGCAGGGATTTTCCAGCTTATCAGCACTGTCTGCCCTGTGTAAATGGAGGAACAGCAGTGACCTCTAATTCCTCTCTGCCCAAAGGACTCTCCCATCATTTTGAGCCTTTCCTGGGAAGTGCTGTCTCTCCTGTGCTGCAGGGAAAAAAAATCTTCATTATTAACTTGTTCTCCTTGCCAGTCTGCTGAGGTTTTGTGCCTCCTTCTCCTCTCTTTAACCTCCCACTGGTTTCAGTAGCTGCTTTGCCTTTTTTTTTTATTTTTACCTCTTGTTCTTCAGTACCTTTAATCCTCCCAAGCTCTCTCTGCAGCACTTGAGCCCTGAGCTGTCCCCTGCAGCCACTGCACCCACTGAAGAACCTGCAGCAGCACAGCACAGCAGGGACTTGGCACCTCCAGAGCCTTATGCAAAGCTAATTTGATTTCCTCCCACATTTTCCTCTCGGGAAGGGAATTGCTGGCAGAGATACCAAGGAGTGCTCACAGTCACAGAGTGATTTGGCAGCAATTAGGGCTCTGCAATTACAGAGCTGCCAGCTCTGTTCTCTCACTTCTCCTTCCCCTTCCAAAATGTCCTGGGACAAGATCAGCTGGGAGCTGCTGGGCAGGAGAGGAGCCAGCAGGGTGTCGGAGTCTAGGACATCCCTGTGGCCACCCTGGAGGGTTTGGGGACAGAACAGGGGGTCTGGGGTCTGTACAGGGGGGTCAGAGCCTCACACAGAGCCCAGGAGGACACTGCCTCTGATCCCTGCCATGGCAGTGAATGCCCACAGTGTGTGAAGAATCACAAGCTGAGAGAATTCAAAATAAGCAGTATTTAGTTTATCATAGAATGTAAATGTAGAATCTGGGATTTTTAGTATCTGGGGTTGAAGAGACAAGCTGGAGGAATTGGGGAGTGGCCCCTGTGCTCCTTGTTCTTGCTCTCGTCCCCCATCTTTGGCTGAGTTGGATTTTAGAGATTGGTTTAGAGTAGAAATGCCATGTTAGCATAGGTAATGGGCATTGGTAAAATTCTGTCAATAAAAAGTGCATTTTGGACGGTGGTTGGGTCAGGGGTGCTGTACATGAGGTGTGGGGCTCTCTGAGCCGCCCAGTCCTGCTCTGCTGGGGATGCCCTGCAGAGCTGAGACAGAACTGAGATAATGCCCCTGCCAGGGAGGCCTAGCAGAGCTGAGACAGAACTGAGATAATGAAGAATAAACAGAATAAACAGTGAAGAATAAACAGTGTCTTAGAAACAGGCACTGGCAGACTCAGCTTGTCTTCTCTACCTTTGGTGTGAAACACTCAGGGCAAAGAGAAGATGA
The DNA here is from genome assembly GCA_013400215.1 of Cisticola juncidis. Taxonomy (NCBI): domain Eukaryota; kingdom Metazoa; phylum Chordata; class Aves; order Passeriformes; family Cisticolidae; genus Cisticola; species Cisticola juncidis. Next base: position 263,246 of record VXBR01011568.1, on the reverse strand, counting down.
AAAACGTGATTACCTCAGGGAACAGCAACCCTGAGGAGAATCTCATGGAACAGCAACCCTGAGAGCAGGGCATGGACCCCTGGGCTGCTCCCACCCTGCTCCAGGGCGAGCTCATCCCTCATTTTCTGTGTCTCTGCCCTCCCCAAGGTGGATGCCAAGAACCAGGGCAGGACTGCCCTGCAAATTGCCTCTTACCAGGGGCATGTGGAGGTGGTGAAGCTGCTGCTGCAGGCCCACGCCAGCATTGACCTGCGGGACGACGAGGGGGACACGGCGCTGCACTACGCGGCCTTCGGGTAGGACCCTCCCCTGCTGCTGTCCCTGATGGAAAACCTCTGTCCCAGGTCCAAACCTCTGTCCCAGGTCCAAACCTCTGTCCCAGGTCCAAACCTTTGTCCTAGGTCCAAACCTCTGTCCCACATCCAAACCTCTGTCCCAGGTGCAAACCTCTGTCCCAGGTCCAAATTTCTGTCCCAGGTCCAAACCTCTGTCCCAGGTCCAAACCTCTGTCCCACATCCAAACCTCTGTCCCACATCCAAACCTCTGTCCCACATCCAAACTTCTGTCCCAGGTCCAAACTTGTGTCCCACATCCAAATTCCTGTCCCACATCCAAATCACACGCTCTGGGTGAGGGATGTGTGCCTGGTGAAAGCTTTTCTCTGGTTTTTGTGTTGGGAATTGGCCTTTGAGCTTCAGCCCGAAGGATTTCTTCTTCTACATCAGCATCCTTCTTTCCAGAAGAATTTTCTGTCCAGCACAGGATTTCTTAGCACAAGGATTTCTTATCCTTCACAGCTAGTTCAGTTTCCATGCTAGGAATTTTCAGGGAGAATTATAAAAAAATTGTCAAGGAGGTTTTAGTGATGAATTTCTTTTCAAAGGGATGTGGGAGGTGATTTAGTTGTTGGAGATCAATTTGTTTGGTTGGTTTCTTTAAGTTTGTGTGTTTTCTAGAGCAAGATAAGATTTTGAATTGTATCATCAGTTACCAGGGAAGAATTAATCATTAAGAGTGGGAATTCCCGTTGATTTACAGCAGAGAGCACAAATTGGGAAGGTTTTGTGGGTTTTTTTACCACTGAGAGAAAGCAGGGTGGGACTGAGAGGACACAAAACCAGAGTTCTGTTGCTTTGCAAAGAGGAGGAATTTATTTTGTGCACTGGATTGATTCTTAACCTGGTTTTATCCTTGCTTTAAACCAGAAACCAGGCTGAAGTTGCCCGTGTGCTCCTGGCTAAAGGGGCCAGTGCAGACCTGCTGAACAATGCCAAGTGCACAGCCCTGTTCATCGCTGTCAGCCAGGGCTTTACAGAGGTGGTGAGGGCCCTCTGTGAGCTCAGCTGTGATGTCAACCTCCCAGTAAGTCTGGGGTTGCAGGGATTTGGGGCAGGGAGGGGTTTGAGGATTTTTTTGATTTTTTGTTTTGTTTGTTTGGGGTTTTTTTTTGAGGTGGGGAGGTGTTTCTTTATGTCTCACACCATTTGCGGTGTTGTGGAATTTAAAATTCATCCTCTGAAAACTCCTTGGGAAATACTCCTGAATTTCAGTACCCTGAAATTCCAGGTTTGAGTCTGCCCCTTTTTCATCACATCAGCATTCTCTGCTGGGCTCAGGTTTCCAGGGAGAGCTGAGCTGCTGTTCCTGTGTGTTGCAGCCACACTCCTGTTCCCAGCAATCAGATTTTAAGATTTTTAAGTTTTTTAAGGCAGGCAGTGATGGTGGCTTGGGCCCAGCCCATTTTGAGGGTTTCCTTGTGTGCTGGTGGGGCTGTTCTGTGCTGGCTCAGTCCCTCAGAGCTGGTCAGGAGTTTCAGCAGCTCACAGGAGGTTCCCTTGGAGTTTCTGAGGTTGGTAACCTGTGTTTGCTTGGGTCTCCATGTGTAGGATGCCCAGGGAGACACCCCCCTGCATTATGCTATCACTCTGGACTACAAAGTGGTGATTGAGATTCTCACTGAAGTTCCCAACATAGATTTCACTGTCCAGAACTGTCAAGGCTTCAACTTGCTCCACTATTCTGCCCTGAAAGGCAACAAGCTGTAAGTGACCTTTCTTTTTTTGTTGTTTTTTTCCATTTTTATCCCTTTTGCAAATGTTTATTTGTGCTGGCTGTCTAAGAAGGGAGCAGATGTGGTTCTGGGTGGTAGGTTAAACATTTCTTGGGTTTGGATATGGCTGGACAGGGCTCCCTCAGGCCTGCACAGGAGACTCCTGCCTGCTTTCCCCATCCCATCTTTCTCGTGCTTCCCTAGGCTGGGAAATGTCTCTTGTTTCTGGACAAGAAAGGACCTGGAAGGACAGGAAAAGGTCTTAGTAAAGACTGGGAGCCTCTGGAACTCTTCCCAAGATAAATCTGCACATTATTTTCAAAGCAATGTGGCTTTTGCTTATTTTATTAAATTAAAATCCTGTGGGATTTTGTTATATTCTTGTAATTCAGTTTGTGGGTTTGAGGGACCCATTGCTGCTGTCAGCACCACCTGGTAAAACATGGACAGGGATAACTCCTGAGCAGGAGAGGCAGAAATTGATTCTCCCATCTCTGATAACCTCCCCAACTCTGCAGGGCCATAAAGAAGATTCTGGCCAGGGCTCGGCAGCTGGTGGACTCCAAAAAGGAGGATGGGTTCACTGCCCTGCACCTCGCTGCTCTCAACAACCACATGGAAGTGGCTGAAATCCTCATCAAAGAGGTGAGAAACACCTCTGCAATCCCTGTGCTGCAATTAATCCCTGCGCTGCGTTTCCTGTGCTGCATTTCCTGCGCTGCAATCCCTGTGCTGCAATCCCTGTGCTGCATTTCCTGTGCAGCAATTCCTGCGCTGCATTTCCCGCACTGAAATCCCTGCACTGCAATTCCCGCGCTGCAACCCCTGTGCTGCAACCCCTGTTCTGCAATCCCTGTGCTGCATTTCCTGTGCTGCATTTCCTGTGCTGCAATCCCTGCACTGCAATTCCTGTGCTGCAATTAATCCCTGTGCTGCATTTCCTGAGCCACATTTCCTGCGCCGCAATTCCTGTGCTGCAATCCTGTGCTGCAATCCCTGTGCTGCATCCCTGTGCTGCAATTAATCCCTGTGCTGCATTTCCTGCTCCTGCAGGGCCGCTGCGACCTGAACGTGAAGAACAACCGCAAGCAGAGCCCGCTGCACCTGGCGGTGATCCAGGGCCACGTGGGCATGGTGCAGCTGCTGGTGAGCCAGGGCAGCGCCGTCAACGCCGAGGACGAGGACGGGGACACGGCCATGCACATCGCCCTGGAGCGCCAGCAGCTCATGGCCCTGGCCCTGGAGAAGAGGGACGGGGACATGGGAGCGTCCCTGTTGGCCAAGGTGAGCAGGGACGGGGACATGGGAGCGTCCCTGCTGGCCAAGGTGAGCAGGGACAGGGACATGGGAGCGTCCCTGCTGGCCAAGGTGAGCAGGGACGGGCTCCTGGGGCTGGATTTCTGTGTGCTGAGCTGTATCCGTGCATGTAAAGGTCTGGAAGTCACTGCAGGATAGGCCAAAGGTGCAGGGATAATTTAATTCACTGGAAAATCTGGCATAGATTTGTTATTGTGGTGGTATCGTTATTATCATTATTATCATTATTATTGCCACAGCAGTGGGTTCTGGGCTTGAAGGGGGTGAAACCCTGAAGTTCCCCTCCAGTTTCTTCATCCAGTTCCTTCATCCATCCAGTTCTGGGCTCTGAGGGGGTGAAACTCTTAATTTCCCTTCCATCCAGCCCAGATGGGGAGCATGGAAAGCAGCTTTGTGGGGAAGCAGGAATAGATCCTCCTGAATTTACAGCATGAGGCTTGACATAGTCAGACAACAATTCAGAGCTGTCTCTGATATTTTTACGAGCATCGTGCACTTCATATTTTTATGAACATTGTGCACTTCTTTCCTGACATGGGAAAGGTCATGGATGCAGAGCCAAGAGACTCCTGGGTTTAATTCATGCCCCAGAACCACAGCAATTCATTTCTGTGTGGTGGCATGCAAAATATGAGGAGAGCTGACCACAGACACCCCAGTTATCTGCAGATGGACAGCAGGGGGAGAGGGGAGATGGAGCAGCCTGAAGGAGAAGGGGGAAGCTCTTGCAAAGCCTGAACTGGATTTCTGTGTCCTGCTCTGTATCCATGCATATAAAGATCTGGAAATCACTGCAGGATAGGCCAAAGGTGCAGGGATAATTTAATTCACTGGAAAATCTGGCATAGATTTATTATTGTGGTGGTATTATTATTATTATTATTATTATTATTATTATTATTATTACCATTATCATTATTATCGTAATCATTATCATCATTATCATCATTATTATCATTATTATCATTACTATCATTATTATTATTATTATTATCGTTATTATTATCATTATTATAAGTGAAACCACCCATTCCTCCTTTTTAGCTGTTGGTGTTTGGAAAGCCCAGTGCTTTGCTCTTCCATCCTGCTCCTCCATCCACCAAACCACCAGGAGATGATGGCTCAAGTGCAGGGCCAAAGTCCTGGAATTCCTACAGAGGGCTCTGTGCCTGTCATTCCCAATATTATTCACAGTAATATCATCTCTAAATGCTGTAGATTCCTTCACTTCTAATTTTACTTGCCCTGACTGACACACTCTGCTTGGTGAAGTCAGTGGAATATGTGACTTGACTTCAAATTATTTGGGATGATGCACAGCAAAATTTGGCTCTTTAAATAGCTGCCACTTAGGGCCCCTGCAGCAGCTGCTCTGTGGGGCCTTCAGCCTTTTCCTTTTCACTCCCTGGAGAAGGGAATGCCCATTTCTCTGATTTAGGGATTATCACCAGTAGGATCAGCCTGAGGCACTCTTGGCCCTGGAATTATTTACATAATTTGCCATTATTGACATAATTTGCCATTATTTACACAAAGGCAAAAAGAATCTTTGTGTCCTTTCAAAAGTTGCCCTTGCAAGTTTTAAGTACAAAGTTTAAGACCTCGTTTAGATTTTGATGCAAATCAGAGCAGAGGATCAGAAACTTCTGTTGACAGAGTTTGTTTCTCAATTTCTTTTAGCTGCAGGCTTCTGGCTTCCTGGGAAATGTGGAGCTGAACGTTGGGACTGCTATTGCCTGCTACTTAGCACAAGAAGGAGCAGATATTAATTATGCAAATCACCGGGGAAAGTCTCCTCTGGACCTCATTACTGATGGAAGGGTTGTGCAGATCGTCAAAGACCTCTCACAGAAATTCAGGTGAGGAGCCTCAGGAAACCCTTGCACACCAGAGATTTCCCCTTCCAGGAGGGATGGAGAATCTCTGGGACCCTCTGGATGTCACCCTGAGCACGCCCTGTTTGTCCTGGAGCTGCCCCCAGTTTGGGGAGGGGGGATGTGAGGGTGTGTCTGAGTTTGGAAGGGTTGGAAAAAGCAGATTAACGAGGCTCTGTGCAATCTGAGGAGCCTCTGAGTCCAAGAGAAACTCTGCAGACTAATCCTGGGCTCTGTTTTACTTTCATTTGATTCCTCATTGACAGATATTTAAAGAGAGTGAAACAAAAGAGTGGGCACCAAAAGCCACAGGCTTTATTCCAGGGCTAGATAAACACTGGGTTTGAACTGATAAGAGAAATATCTGAGAAAATGCCAAAGGGAGAGCAAAGCAAGTCAAAGCTGGCTTTATCTGGGGTTCTGAGAAGCATTTGTTTGGATTTGGACTTTGCAAACATGAAAGCAGAGTTCTGTTTGATGTGAGGGCACAGAGCTGGTGCTGTTCCTGCTGCAGGAGGAACCACCCAGCAGTGCTGCCCTGCAAGCAGCAGGTGAGAGGTGTCCCTTCAACACCCTCCACAGGAATTCTGTCACTTGGATTCTGTGTGTTCGATTGAGGCTTTTTGCTTAAAAATGTCATTTCTGACGTGTTTCTGTCATTTCTGTCAGGCTGCCATTCCTCATTACTGCTTTCAGCAGATGATTGTGCTGTTCCCTTCCTGTTACTCCAAAATAGCTAAAACTTGTGTAAATATTAGAGATCCCTGCTCTTTTCCTTTGTTTTTGGACAGAATTGGTCAGGGAAGCAGGGCAGGGAAAGCTCCCATTTTTATCTACCTGAGCCTGTGCAGTTCTATTCCCTGTGTCACCCAGTGCTGCAGGAGCTGGTGGCTCACATTTCTGCTGCCTCCTGCTTGCAGGGAACTTGTGTAAATAAATATTAGAGATCCCTGCTCTTTTCCTTTGTTTTTGGACAGAATTGGTCAGGGAAGCAGGGCAGGGAAAGCTCCCATTTTTATCTACCTGAGCCTGTGCAGTTCTATTCCCTGTGTCACCCAGTGCTGCAGGAGCTGGTAGGGATAATTCAGTGTCACCCAGTGCTGCAGGAGCTGGTAGCTCTCATTTCCTGCTGCCTCCTGCTTGCAGGGAACTTGTGTAAATAAATATTAGAGATCCCTGCTCTTTTCCTTTGTTTTTGGACAGAATTGGTCAGGGAAGCAGGGCAGGGAAAGCTCCCATCTTTACCTACCTGAGCCTGTGCAGTTCTGCCTCCCTGTGGGGATAATTCAGTGTCACCCAGTGCTGCAGGAGCTGGTGGCTCACATTTCTGCTGCCTCCTGCTTGCAGGGAACTTGTGTAAATATTAGAGATCCCTGCTCCTTTCCTTTATTTTTGGACAGAACTGCTCAGGGTTCCAGCAGGGCAGGGAAGACTCCCATCTTTACCTACCTGAACCTGTGCAGTTCTGCCTCCCTGTGGGGATAAATTCAGTGTCACCCAGTGCTGCAGGAGCTGGTGGCTCACATTTCTGCTGCCTCCTGCTTGCAGGGAACAGCAGGTTTCTTCTGAGAGCTCAACCATCACCTGCAGCCTTCGCCGTGTGCACACCACGCCCAACACCATGACCAACCTCAGCGTGTCCAGCGTGGCAGTGCCCACTGAGTGCCTGGTCTGCTCAGAGCTGGCCTTGCTCATCCATTTCTTCCCCTGCCAGCACAGCATTGTGTGTGAAGGTGAGTCCACACTGAGTTTTTTCCCCCGTTTTTGTCATGTTTTAATTCCCTGTTCCCTCATCCAGCCTCCCTCTTTGCCCTGTCAGAAATCCAGGCCTGCTTAGACACAGAGTTTTTGTGCTGTTTGTGTCCTGAGGCAACCCCAGCATCTCAGACAGCCAAAGTTATCTCTGAAAAACACAGAATGTTCTGCCCACCTGCTGCTTGGGACTCCAGGCAGCTTTGCTTGGGCTTAGAGATGCCTGAGTAATTCAGGGGGAAAGCCAGTCCTGGCTCTCAGTGCTTTATCCTCCAGAAACCTCCTGGGAAGGATTTCCCTCTCTCTGGCTTTCAAAACTCTTCATTCTGCAGGATTTGAGCTGATTTGAGGGCAGCCAGCTCAGTCTTGTCAGCAAGCTCATCTCACCAGTGTGACCACGGGGAGTTTGGTCAGAGCTCTGTGCCAGAGCTTCCTCCTCTTCCCCAGAGCCTCAGCAGCTCCCAGGGCACGGAGCAGGGAGGATTTAAAGGTGTTGTGTTTGCTGCTGAGCTGGGAAAGGTCAAAAGGAGAGCAGGGCAGAGCTCAGAGAGCAGGCAGTGACCTCATTCAACAACCCCTTCACCACCCAGGGAGACCTCAGGCTGCTCAAATCTGATTGTTCCAAGCCTCTTGTGGGTCTAATTTTCATCTCTCCTTGTGTCAGAATGCTCCAGGAGGATGAAGAAGTGCATCAAATGTCAAGTGACAATAACCAAAAAGCTGAAACAAGGTAAGTCCTGCCTGTTCCTGCTGCTCAGGGCTGTGGGAGGGTCCTGCACAGGGTTGGTTTTGAGGGCCATCAGTGATTTTCAGTGAAATAAGAGTTTAATTTATTTTGGCTTTTTGTGTGTGCGTGCCTGTTGCATTATCCACCTTTAGAGAGGAAAAAAAGTAGGTTTTAATAGATTTTCTCAGGTGTCCAAGCTCAAGCTGCACAGACAGGACAGGTTTAAGGGAGCTTTACTGGGCCTGGATTATTTTGTATATTGAAAGCAAACACCAGGTTCCCCAGTCTGGTTTCACATGGGATGGTTTAACAGCAAAAATTCATGAGGGAGGGGGAAAAAATTAACATCTTGTGCAAGCCTTGCTTCTCCCTTGGCTGAGAAATCAGAGTGTGTGCAGGGCTGGCATGACCCTGCTGTCCAGAAATCTGAAATCCAGTATTTCAGTAAAGCTCTTCAGCCCAGTTTCAGACAGATTTGATTCCTGGCCACGTTTCCCAGTGTCAGGACAAGCTGTGATGTCAGCAGGGCTGCAGCAGGATTTGCTTTTGCCATGGGACTGATGCAGATTTACCACTGAAGCCTTTTCCAGAGAGGTTGTGAGGGCTGAGATCACTCCCAGGATTTAATTGCACATCCTGCTGCTCATGACTGAGCATTGTGGGCTTTTTTTGGAGTCAGGCTCAAGCCTTGGGATTTGATGCCTGGAAAAAAATAATTAAAAAAAAAGCAGGAATGAGTCCCATGCATTGGACATGCAGAGCTGGCAGAGCCAGAGCTGCTCTTTGCAGCTCCATCCTGCCAAAAATACCACTTTGGACCTGACAGTGGACAGCAGCATTTTGTCTTTGCTGCAGACTGGCAGCAGAATAATGATGGGAATTCCAAATCAGACATTTGCAGGCAAATTTCCAGTGGAGGAGGAACGTGGAGGTCTCTGAAATACCAGCAGGATTTCCCTGGCAGGGATGTCTTCAGTGCTTGCCTTTGACAAACTCCCTGTCCCCAAGGACTGGAACTGAAATCACTTCTTGCACCACTGATGTGCAGCTAATTCAGAATGCTGAGGGAAGAGCCATCTGTAGTGAAGTGTAAAGTCTGATCAGTGATTCAGGAGCAGGAGATGAGCAGTGAGAGCTGCACTGACCTCAAACAGAAGAGTATTTACCCAAACTCCAATTATCCAGGATTTGGCATTCTTTAATTTCACAGAGTCAACCAAGTGGCTCTGATTTATGTAGCTTCATTTATGTAAAAATCAGCACAAGCAATTTACTCTTTACTCTACACATACACATTTCTCAGATATTTCTTAGCCAGAAATTGGAGTCCTAAGTGTGACCAGGAGGTTCAGAGGACACAATGCCCTATAAGGATTCCTGGATTAGTGGAGCAGAACATCACAACCAGCTCTGAATATTTTCACTTGAAGGGAGCAGCAAATTCCAGAGCACCAAGGCAGGAATCTCAGCCAGGATTTAAAAAAAAAACCCAACCACCAAACCATCCCAAACACACACAAACCACTGAGCAAATAAGCAGAGGAAAGTCTGTAAAAAGCATCCCTGGTGTGACAGATAAAAGAATTATAAAAGAAAGGCCTCAATAAATCAGGCCTGCTCTGCTGAATTGCCTAAGTTAGCCTGTCACTTCTTCTAAGTAATTTGCAAGTTCCCATGCAAAAGAATCTTGGTATGAGAATTTAACTCAACAACTTATTACTGGGGTGAAAAATAAATACACCTGTAATTATAAGCATTTCTTGGCCTATCAGCTTTTACCACACAATGCTGGAAATGCCTTAAAGCCAATCATTTAAAATCACCCTTTGTGGTCCTACTACAAAACTACTTTCATAGTTCTGTTTCTCCAGTTTTTAGTACTTGATGTCCTTGTAATCAATCAAGCATGATGCAGATTGTGATAATGTGCATGGAAGCAGTTCATTTTTCCAAATTACTCATTACTCTCAGAATATTGCCAAACTGGAGTTAAGAAGAAGTTTCCAGGCTCCAGAGAGGTCAAGAGCAGTGCAGTGCTCTATTCTTATTTGCAAGGCCATCATTTGAAACTTGTTTGGAACAAATTTGAAATTTGTGTCTCAGCAATGCCCACCCTATCCCGTGGCATTTCTCAATTTGTTATCTCAGAGTTTCCATATAGAATACTGTGCAGGCACTGAGAATTCTCTACAAATCCATTCCCCACAACCTAGAAGTTGGGGGGACATTTCTCAGTTTTTTATCTCAGAGTTTGCATATAGAATAATATGTGAGCTTTCTGTCAGGCTCTGAGAATCCTCTAGAGATCCATTCCCCACAATGCTGGGAATTGAGGGGCATTTCTCAGTTTGTTATCTCAGAGTTTGCATATAGAATAATATGTGAGCTTTCTGTCAGAATTCTCTAGAAATCCAGAGGGGGCATTTCTCAGTTTGTTATCTCAGAGTTTCCATACAGAGCTTTCTGTCAGGCTCTGAGAATCCTCTAGAAATCCATTCCCCACAACCTAGGAGTTGAGGGGACATTTCTCAGTTTTTTATCCCAGAGTTTACATATAGAATAATATGTGAGCTTTCTGTCAGGCACTGAGAATCCTCTAGAGATCCATTTCTCAGTTTTTTATCTCAGAGTTTGCATATAGAATAATATGTGAGCTTTCTGTCAGGCTCTGAGAATCCTCTAGAAATCCACTCCCCACAATGCTGGGAGTTGAGGTGAGAGCTGAATCCACCCAAATCCACCTGAAATCGTGTGAAATCCGCTGTGTCTGTGTGAGGTGAGGTAACCCCGCGCTGTGCCCACAGACAGCACGGAGGTGCAGTGCAGCCCCAGCTGCGAGGGCACGGAGCAGAGGAAGCTGATGGAGGAGCTGCAGAGCCGCTACCGGCAGATGGAGGAGAGGATCACCTGCCCCATCTGCATCGACGACCAGATCAAGCTGGTGTTCCAGTGCGGGCACGGCTCCTGCCCCGACTGCAGCACGGCGCTCACCGTGTGCCCCATCTGCCGCCAGGCCATCCGCGAGAGGATCCACATCTTCGTCTGAGCGGAGAGGAGCAGGAGGAGGAGGAGAGATCCTCTGTCCCCAGGGAAAAGGGACAGCCCCTCCCTCGGCACCGCCACCGCTGCAGCGAGCGTGCTTTGCAGAGCGGAGCCGCACGGAGTCGCTGGGGTGCTCCAGAGGCAGCCAGGACTGCTCCCAGCCCATTGCCCAGGAGATCCCGGGAGTTGGCTCTGCTGATCCCATCCAGGGAGATGTCCCCACCCAGCCCCTCTGGACCCTGGGGCTCAGCTCTGGGGAGATCTCCCCACTCAGCCCCTCTGGACCCTGGGGCTCAGCTCTGCTGATCCCATCTGGGGAGATCTCCCCACTCAGCCCCTCTGAACCCCTGGGCTAAACTGTCCTGATTCCATCCAAGGAGATCTCCCCACACATCCCCTCTGAACCCTGGGGCTCAGCTCTGCTGATCCCATCTGGGGAGATCTCCCCAGATGGGATCAGCAGAGTTGAACCCCACGGGTGCAGAGGGGAGATTTGGAGAGATCTCTCCAGATGGGCTCAGGAGAGCTGAGCCCCAGGGTCCCGCGGGGCTGAGTGGGGAGATCTCCCCACTCAGCCCCTCTGAACCCCTGGGCTAAACTGTCCTGATTCCATCCAACGAGGAGATGTCCCCAAACATCCCCTCTGCATCCTTGGGGTTCAGCTCTCCTGATCCCATCTGGAGAGATCTCTCCAAATCTCCCCTCTGCACCCCTGGGGTTCAACTCTGCTGATCCCATCCAAGGAGATGTCCCCAAACATCCCCTCTGCACCCCTTGGGCTCAGCTCTCCTGATCCCATCTGGGGAGATCTCTCCAAATCTCCCCTCTGCACCCGTGGGGTTCAACTCTGCTGATCCCATCCAAGGAGATCTCCCCACACATCCCCTCTGAACCCTGGGGCTCAGCTCTGCTGATCCCATCCAGGGAGATCTCCCTACTCAGCCCCCTCTGAACCCTTGGGATCGGCTCTGCTGATCCTATCCAAGGAGATCTCCCCAAATCTCCCCTCTGCACCCTGGGGCTCAGCTCTGGGGAGATCTCCCCACTCAGCCCCTCTGAACCCCTGGGCTCAGCTCTCCTGATTCCATCCAAGGAGGAGATGTCCCCAAACATCCCCTCTGCATCCTTGGGGTTCAGCTCTCCTGATCCCATCTGGGGAGATCTCTCCAAATCTCGCCTCTGCACCCCTGGGGTTCAATTCTGCTGATCCCATCCAAGGAGATCTCCCCAAACATCCCCTCTGCACCCCTGGGGCTCAGCAAACCTTATCCCATCCAAGGAGATCTCCCCAAATCTCCCCTCTGGACCCTGGGGCTCAGCTCTCCTGATTCCATCCAAGGAGGAGATGTCCCCAAACATCCCCTCTGCATCCTTGGGGTTCAGCTCTCCTGATCCCATCTGGGGAGATCTCTCCAAATCTCGCCTCTGCACCCCTGGGGTTCAATTCTGCTGATCCCATCCAAGGAGATCTCCCCAAACATCCCCTCTGCACCCCTGGGGCTCAGCAAACCTTATCCCATCCAAGGAGATCTCCCCAAATCTCCCCTCTGGACCCTGGGGCTCAGCTCTCCTGATTCCATCCAAGGAGGAGATGTCCCCACTCATCCCCTCTGCACCCCTGGGGCTCAGCAATCCTTATCCCATCCAAGGAGATCTCCCCAAATCTCCCCTCTGCACCCCTTGGACTCAGCTCTCCTGATTCCATCCAAGGAGGAGATGTCCCCAAACATCCCCTCTGCATCCTTGGGGTTCAGCTCTCCTGATCCCATCTGGGAGATGTCCCCACCCTGGGGCTCAGCAGCAGCAAACCTGGATGTCAGGAGGTCCTGAGACAGAGCGTGTGCCTTAGAGAAAAAGTAGTGAACACTGATTGGAGAAAATCTGTTACAACAAATATTTCTGACCTCTAAGTGACACTCTTCTTCTTCTTCTTCTTCTTCCATATTTTATTTTATTTTTTTTGGCAGAGCCGTGTGTTCAGAGACTCCTGAGCTTTCTATCCATAATGCCAAAGGCAGGTGTTAAATACTCCAATCAAAGTGTAAAGAAAATAAATAGTAATAATTAAGATATGAGGGGGGAGGAAAAAAAAAAGGGATTTCATTTTTGTTCCTTTGTTTTGCAGCAAAACTTAATAAAATAAAAATATATATTTTCCTGAGCATTAAAAATGAATGTACAAACAGTAGCTGCACTATGGATCCAGCTGTGTTGTTTTCCAGCTGAGTGAAGAATTATTATCCACTGAATCATCCTGTAAAGTAAATTTTGGTGAAGTGTGGCTGTTTGTCTGGGGTCTGGTGACACAGTGATCCCAAACCTCTGTTTGTTACGTATTGGAAGCAATATTTAAACAAAAAAAAAACAAAATTCCAGTGTTCCTCTCCTCCCTTTGTTTGTTAGCAAAGAGGTGGCAAATCTTTTAAAGAAATATTGAACTGTGTGCAATGTGTGCTGGTAATGGGATTATTTATTATTTATAACCCTGTGGTGTATTGAGAAAATTATTTCACCAATTCTTGACTCCTAGAGATAATATTTATCCAAATATTCACTGGAGCTTGTTACAGTCTTGATAGATTCTTTTTAATCTGGGAAAATGGATCAGATTTAACCCCTGAATTATTTGTTTGGCTCATACTTAACACCCAAATAACCTAAAGCTGAAACTCAGAATCAGCTTTGGGGTAAAAATCAGAGTTGCAGATTCTCATTATTTCCTACAAGTCCGTGCTGATGGGAATCCATTGGGAATAATCCAGAAATTTCCCCAAAATCTTCGTGCTTGAAGGTACAAATCTGAAGGGCTGGAAGGACTCCTTTAATTAACCACTTTTTAGTGCAAGGGAATAATTTTGCAGACTATTTATTACCCCAACCCCATTATAAATTTTTTAAAAATATAATTTATTCAGGAGCCTCTCCATAAACCCAGAATGCTGAAGGATATTTCACCACTGAAATATTTGTATTTTTGTACACATTGTTGTATTTGTGCTGGCACCAGGGGAGAGGGGACAGAGGTGGCAAAATGTTCAATATCTGTTGTTTAATTCTCATCTCTTATTCCAAAGGTGTCTTTTTATTCAGGAAAAACAACGTGGATCATCTGCTTAATTTTTTTCAAATGGTTTCTTTGGGTGCTGGATGAGGCTTCCAAGTGATTATTTTCCCTAAAGGGAAAAAAAAAATTGCAGGAGGAGTTCAGCCTTTGACTTCCAAGCTGTGCAGCTGTTGCAGAAAACCAAAGTTGTTCAAAAATGATTTTTTTTTCTTTCCTGACTAACGAGAAGAGATTTTGAAGGGAAGGAAGAGCTCCCTCAATTTGATGTTTTATCTTTTTTAAATTCAAGAGGTGGCAGAAGGCAGCAGGTGCCCCTTTGTGCCAGGAATGTTTTTGGCAAACTTTGCCCCCCATGCCAGGCTCAGGCTTTGGAAGAAAATTTTGTTTTATATTCCTTGATAAACCTGCATCAAATCTGCTGAGAGATCCTGAGACAGGAGAGCTGGGGGAAGATTTTCCTCCTTTTTTTGTCCTTTTCTACCCCTTTGCTGTTGGATTTCTTGCTGGATTTTGGATTTCTTGCTGGATTTTGGATTTCTTGCTGGTTGCAGACCAGGGAAGGTTTCCCTGCTGCTGCAGGGTGGGAAGGAGATGCCAGAGCAGTGGGAAATGCTCATTTAAAGGCAAATATCACCATTTGTTAATTGGTGTGGGTAATGAGCAGCTTTCTGCTTGATTTTTGTGACCACCTGGCCACAAATCTTGGGGCTTCTGCCATCTCCTGGGTGCAGCTCTTGGATATATCCCAGGATTTCTGGTGTACAACTTCAATTTTAACACCTCAGCCCATCTCAGACTTGGTGCAAAAGGTTTTTAAACCTTTTCCTGAGCCAAAACTCTGTGTTTTACAGACAGTGTGAGACTGAGGTAGAAAAGAGAGAATTTTCTTGTAAAGCAGAGTCAGGTAAAGAACCCATCTCTCCTTTATGTTCCCACTAACCTGTGCTGCTCCCAGGATTTCAGGATTGGTCCACCCACAAATGGATTAATAATATTAAAAATAAGTTATTAATACATCCCACCAGAGAGCAGTGACAAAAATATCCCCACCCAGGGGAGCAGCTCTTAGCACACTGTGGATTCACTTTGTTATTTGTGTTTTGGGAATCCTTTCTCCCTCATTTCACCCCCAAATTTTTGTTTTCCATGGTCAGGACTGCAGAGCTGAGCTCCTGCCTGGCCAGTGCAGCAGCTCAATCTGACAGAAAAGCAAAATCCTCCTTTTTCTCTGCCAGCTGGAGCTGTTTTCAGCTCGTTTGTTATTCATCAGACCATGGATTTTTTCTAGGAACATCAGCAGCTGCTGATCACGAGGGGCTGCAGGGTAGAGAGGGGAGAATTCTCTTTAAGCCCCAAACATTCCTGTTCTTCCCCTCCCTGGGGAGCTTTGCTCCCTCTCACAGCTCACAAAACTCTTTTTTTAACCCGTGACCCACGGAAAAAGCAGAAATTTTCAGTGCCATTCCCACAGGAACCATGCAGGAATGTTGAGTTGTTGGTTTTATTTTCTTTTCCCCCTAGATAGGAGCTGAAGGGTGAAATCTGTGATTGTGCTTTTAAAGGAAGGGCTGTGTGAGGGTTCCCTGATTCCTTTCACATGGGCCAAGGAGGAGCTGATCTGGTAAATCACATTTCTGCAGGTGAAATCCTGATCCTGGTGCCCTGAACCATCAGATTTTGGGTCCTTCTCCTTCCCCACCTCCCTGTAAAATTCCAAATTCTGAAATTTGGAATTCTGCACGGAGAACAACAGGGGAGGCTGATGGGGGTGTTCTGTTCCTGTAATGAATAGTAGGCTCTTACCCCTGAATAAATGGAGATTTTATGAGAGCTGAGCTTCCTTTGGGACAGTCTGACAGCTCCACTCCCAGCACTGATGGTTGTTCTCTGTGGAGCATCTCTTAACACAGGTTTTGCTGAAATATTTGTCACAGATTGTTTTTTTGTTCTCTTGGGGACTGGGGTGAAGCAGTGCCAGTGTCCTGAGAGAAGGAGCAGAAATACTGGAAATTGTGCTGAAAATAACATTTAATGGAGGCCGAACACAGGAAAGGAGAGAAATGGAAAGGTGGAAAAACCTCTATTTTTTTTTTTTGAGCTAAAGGCTGCCCTGGGGAAGGGAGCCATGTGTTGTGTGTTGTGCACAGCCCTGCCTTAAACCAAACATTTCAGCAGCTGAGTGAAAAGAGCAAAGCTGAGGTGATGGAACGAGGGGAGTGCATCGTGTTGAGAAATTATCCTCCCATTGTGGGTTTTATACAAATTTATGCCCCATTCCTGCCCTCCTGCTGCCTTCCACAGCCCGGGATGTGCATCCCTGGATGTTGGCTTGGGAATTCCCAGCTCCCTGCAGAGGAGAATCCAGGGCAGACAAGGCAGAGTCAGTTCTGTGCCCTGCCCTGCTCCCCTTTCCCCGCATGGATTCCCTCAGTGTCATGAGTTCCACTGCTCTGAGACACAAACCAGCGCCAGGAATGTTTCTGCTGCCCAAATATAGTCGGGATGAGAGCTCCAGCCCGGAGTCCAAACCAAATATCCACACTCCAGAACCTCTCCAGCTCAGCAGAACTCCCCTCTGGAGCCTGGGGACATTTCCAGCAGTGTCACCGAGGATTCCGTGCCCTGGTGGCTCCCCAGGGGCAGGGGCTTCATCAGGAGCACAGCAAGGAGTTCCTGAGGCTCCCTCAGCTCCACGAGCAGTCCCGAGTCCTCATCTGCCTCCCATTGCCCTAAAAACCGAGGTTTGTCTTGGCCTCAGTGCTGAGCTGGTTTCTCAGCAAATATTTGGCTTCAGCTTGAATCGTTTGAAAGCTCTGCAGCCCGGGGTTTGGTGGGGTTGGATGGGCTGGATTTCCGTGTGGATGGGCACAGTGAAATTGAGAAATCAAAGTGCTTTCCAAGAAACCCTGCTCTCCTTTCTGATCCACCCTGACAGGGGAGAGGATCCTGAAGAGGTCGTGAATCATCTCTGCAGCCCAAGATTCCCATTCAGGCAGCACAGGATAAAACAGATCATGTGCAGCAGGGTCTCTTCCCATTCAGTCATTCCATGACTCATGGAAAAGGGTTTTCCTGGCTCTGCTAACCCTTAGTGGCTGCATGGAGAAGCATTCAGGAGCAGTGAGGTCCTAAAAATGCACTTTGCTGAAGCTCTGTGTACTCACTCAGCTGTGCTGAGATGTATTTTACAAAAATTTTCACCTTCTTTATGTGATGGAGGAAATTCTTGGTCCCCTCGGGCTGTGCTTGTGGGAGTCCCCAGTCTCTGATTTAAAGCTCAGGTTGCTGTGCTGCCCTTCACAAAAAGAGGTGAGTGTCACAAAAAAGAGGTGAGGGGCACAAAAAAGAGGTGAGTGCCACAAAAAGGGGTGAGTGCCACAAAAAGAGGTGAGTGGCACAAAAAGGGGTGAGTGCCACAGAAAGGGGTGAGTGCCACAAAAAGAGGTGAAGGCCACAAAAGAGGTGAGTGCCACAAAAAGAAAGAGGTGAGTGCCACAAAAAAGGGGTGAGTGCCACTAAAAGGGGTGAGTGCCACAAAAAGGGGTGAGGGCCACAAAAAGAAGGCACCGAGTGGATGCTTGGGGGGTTTCAGGCTCCGGTTCTGCCAGATTCCACTCGGACCTCGGGCAAATCTGCCCCGTGCTGGGGTCTGAGCCTGTCCGAGGTGCAGGACAAAGCCCTGGGGACATTAAATGCCCCGAGGGACGGAGCTGCTCCGGCTGGAGGAGAGGTGGGTGTGCGGTGCATAAATTAACATCTCCCTCGGCACTGCCGAGTCCTGCTGGCTCCGGGAGAGGCACTTGAAGCTGTTCCGTGACTGAAACTCAATGTTCTTCCAGCTTTGTGTTTGATAACAATATTTTTCTTTCAAGCCAGCGCTGCCTTACTGGAGAAGAGCTCTTGGCTGGAGGTCTGGAGCCCCATCTCAGGCAGGTTTTTCCTTCAAGACTCCCCTCTCAATCAGCCTGTCTGTCCTCATCTGCGGGCTCTAAAAAAGACAGTGAGAATTCGGGCACTCGGGGCATAGATCAGTTGAGTTTCTCCGTTCAGACCCCAAACAGGGCTGAATTTGCATCTCTTGGGAGCTCCAAATGCAGGATTTTTTCAGAGTCGAGCACAGGCGCGTCCCTGCTGCCAGCGGTGCTGCCGGGGAAGGAGGAACCATCCCTAGAAAGCTGCAGCTGAGAGCAGCCAATTCCTCAGGAGGGACCGTGGCTTTCTGCTCTTCCTGCTGCCCCCAGCTTCCCTTTGGAATTCTGTCCATTGTTTCCTTCCCTGTTACTCCTTACCCTGTCCTTCTCCTGGGGTCTGAACCACTGCTGCACTTCCTGGTGGTTTTTCTTGGTGAGAATGGAAAAGGAAAATGTTCATGAAATTCTACACCCAGACTCAGTGGCCTTATTTGTCCTGAGTTGTTTAAATTCTCCAGGCCAACTTTAGGCTGAAAATATACAAAACTAATAAAATGCTGCAGGCTTGATTATGAAGTAGGGTGGAAAAAATTCCAATTAAAGCATTTTCATTATTAAAATTAGGAGGCTTTTCTGAAACCTTTCAAATGCCTCAGATGCCCCCAAGGAATTTTGACATGACCTTCCCCCTCCCTGGCATTTGCTGGTGGAACTGGGAGCCTGCAGAGTTCATTTTCCTCTGGCTGGGGTTGAGTTCACCCCACCTCAGGATGGGACAGAAAAGTCAGAGAGAGTTTTCAGCCATCTCTGAAAACCTGGGAATTTCTGAGTGAGCTTTTTTCAGAAAGTCCTGAATCAATTCGTGTCTGGAGCCTGGAGATGCCTCAAAGAAGCTGCCAGACCCCTCCAAGGCAGCCTTTGGGACCCGAACCCAGCGTGATCCTGCACATTCTCCCTAACCCAAGCACACCAGGACCTTGCAGATCCCCAGCCAAGTTTGATGGAAGAGGGGCTGGTGTTCACTTTTTGGGAGTTTGTCAACTCCCCGGGCAGTTTCCCAAGCAGAGGGCCCAGGCTGCTCTCCCAGCATCTCATTTTCCATGCTGAGGACAGCCCGTGACAGATGATGTGGAGCATCCCCAGTGACACATTCCAAGGGGGTGATGTTGCCCTTCTGGATTCCTTTCACTCCCCCCTCCCCCGGGGTTTTTTTGTGGTTTTTTTTTAATTTCATTACATACAGCTGACAACTGCAGATTTGCCCTGTGTTGCTCACACAGTTAAAGAGAAGAGTTCATGTCCACCCCAGCTTGTTTCACTTTGCTGCTGTTCCTCCGCCAGCCCAAATTTCAGCTGCAGTAACTCGATCCCACTTGGCAGAGCCTGAGAGAATCTTTGGCACATTGGAAAGAGGCTTAATGTAAAGTCTACTCTTTTTTTTTTCCCCTCTTTTTTAATTTTTTTTTTAGAGCTTTTTGAAACTCCCCTGCTTGTGCACAGCTCTGGCAGTAGCTGCAGGGCTGCTCACAGACGCTCCAAATGTGAGCTCAAGGATCACAGATGTGCTCTGTGCAGGGAATGTCTTGAGTGCCTGTCCCAAAAACTCCTCCAGAACGACATGGACCGGGCTGAGAAACTTTCTGCAGGCAGGAGGAGAAGCTCCCTGGCCCTGGACAGGAAGAGGAGCAGTGGCTGGAGGACCACGGTGGGGTTTTTGTGCCTGTGCCCTGTGCTGGCTTTGCTGGCAGTTGTGGAATATCCAGCTGGAGCTGCAGTTCAGGAAATTCAGGTGAGGAGGAGGGAGCTGATCCTCAAATGCCCGGGAGGGGAGGGGGTGTCAAAGAGGTGCAGGTGTGTTCTGCTTGGAGGCTGGGATCTAAATATCCAAATATCCAAAAATCTAAATATCCAAAAATCCAAAAATCTAAATATGCAAATCTCCAAAAATCTAAATATCCAAATTTCCAAATATCCAAATATCCAGATATCTAAATATCCAAATATCCAGATATTTAAATATCCAAATAGCTAGATAAAGATCTAAATAGATAAGTATATCTAATAAGTCTACAGTTAAATAGATCTAAATAGATAAATAGATCTCACTAGAGCTGTAGACAAATAGATCTAAGTAGATAATATCTAACTAGGTAAATAGATGAATATCTAACGAAACAGATGAAAATCTAACTAGATAAAGGTTTGAATATCTAAATAGATAAATAGATCTCACTAGAGCTATGGACAAATCTAAATAGATCTATGGATAAAAAAATCTAGATAAATATATAAATAGATATATTTCTATCTAAACAGACAAATAGAAATATATCTATAAATGAATCTAAATAGAACAATGGATCTGTAGATGGAAAAGATCTAAATAGATAAACATTGGTAAAGCTGCGGAGCCTGGAGCAGCAGCAGGGGCTGTCAGGGACTCTCGGGGTCTCTCAGGGACTTTTGGGGCTCCCGGGGGCTCTCAGGGGATCCTGGGGTATCTCAGGGCCTCTCAGGGGCTCTCAGGGGCTCTCAGGAGCTCTCAGGAGCTGCGGGACTTTTCCCTCGCAGCTTTGGCTGTCCCGTGGATTTGCTGCTTTCCCAGCCGAGGGTGATGTGGCATTGCCTGGGTGGGAATTCGGGGGCTGAGCCGAGCCGAGCTGAACTGGGCTGAGCTGAGCTGAGCTGAGCCGAGCCGGGCTGAGCCGAGCCGAGCCTCTCCCGCTGCAGGACCCGAGTGGGACCTGCAGGAGCCTCAGCTCCTCTCTTGGGGCTCCGACTGAACCCGGGGGGGGTCAGGGCAGGGCTCTGCGACTCCCCAATTTCACCTTCACTTTCTCCTTTAGTTCATTTCAGCCTTTAATTTTATATAAAAAAAAGAATCTTGAGGTGCGTCCCCTCCCGGATTTTGTGTCTATGAACATCTGGCACTGCCCCCCTCATTTGCATCACGTGCTGAGGTTGTTGTTAATTGCTCCTAATTCAGTGATGCTGCTTGGCTTGAGGGATTGCTGGGAGGGAGAAGGGAATTAATTACAGTCATTACAGCTCAGTGGAGTAAATTACTGGAGCTCTGAGTGCACAGGGTGAGTAATTCAGAGCAGGGTTGTTGGCTGGTGTCTCCATTCATTTATATATATATATATATATACATATAAAATTGATTTATTATATTTATATATACATTTATAGTATATTTTAAAATAATATATTTATTTTTATTTTTACTTTACGTTAATTTTTATATACAATTTATAGTAGTTGCATATATTTTATATAATTTATATATAATGTATATCATTATATACTTTATGTATATTTTAATATTATTTATCTTAAATTTGCACTGAATTTGACATTATTTATGGCATTTAANCCATCTCTCCTGGCTTTATCCCTGTGTCCTGCCTCTCTCACCAGGTATCTGCATGAATTACTTCTCCCCACTTATACCTTTGTTCACAGGGTATATAAATATAAATTTAAATATAAATATAAATATAAATATAAATATAAATATAAATATAAATACAGTTCTGTGTGGCCCAGAATCTTGGCTCTTTGTCATCCAGACAGATCCTTTGATCCAAACTGTTCAGACCCTCCAGCTGCAGTTTCTGTACCCCAGCCCCTGTCCCTGCCTCTTGGTGCCTCTGGAGCCCAGAGATTTTCAGTGTCTCAGCCCCAAAAAGGGGAGACAGAGCTGGAAAACTCCCAAAAACCCACGCTGGGCCCCATTCATTCCCTGCAGGTACTGAAGGGCTTTTCTAGCTGGAGTCAGACGTGTCCCAAAATCCAGTGTCCTCTGCTGTTCGATGCTTTGAAGGCATCCAGGGCTTTCCAGGGCTTCTGTTCCCTTTGAAGGCTCTGGAAGAGCTCCCTGCACAAAGAATTGCCTGTTTTAGTCATTTCTCCAGATTTACATTTCTTCAGTGGCGAGGAGAGGAGGAAATGAGAACGTTCCAGGCAGAGCTGCAGCATTTGCTGTGGCCAGGAGCCTCCTGAGGCCTCATTTCTGCTCTCCAAGAGGAGAGGAGCTGCTCTTGGTGATGCAGGACCTGTCCCATCTCCTGGATCCCCTCAGGCAGGACCTGTGGTGCTCCCCAGCCCCAGGTGTCCTTCCCTGGCAGTTTTTTATTCCCTTGGAGTGGCTGTTTAGAACAGAAGTGGATGAGGGTAAGAGAATAAAGTGGGGATTTATTAAAGGCCTTCAACAGGTGCACCTCGAAAAAACCTCCAAGGGGCTGCACCCAGCATGGCCACAAGTTTTTCACACAATTATAAATTATTCACACAATTATAAGTTTGGTCCATTTACATATCAGAGGTTAATCCTGCAATTACAGCTTCAGGTAATGAAGTCATTTACCCCCAGTTTGCTGCCCCCCAACTCACTTTTGTTTTTACTTTTGGGACCTGAGGCTGGGGGGTGTCTTGGATCTCAGGAATTGTTTTATCTGACAGAATGGGAGGACAGCAGCAAACACTTGAGTTTAGAGTTCTGCACTAAAGCATGACAGGATCTGAAAACCAGAAAGGCTGGAATCTTGAGGCATCAGCTGTGCTGGATTCTGTCCCATCTCCTCCCAGCTCCTGTTCTGTCTTTAAGGAAGATGTCCCAGGCTTCTTTAAGGAAGATGTCCCAGGCTCAGCCCCGCCGGTCCCGGCTCCCGCGCGGCGCCGGCGCTACACCATCACCCCGGGCCACCTCAAATGGGACCACTTCAACCTCACCTACAAGTAAGGAAGGCCTCAGCCAGCCCCAAAAGGGATCCGGGGGCATTTCCCTGAGGGGATTCCCTGAGGGGCATTTCCCTGGGGCCATTTCCTGAGGGGCATTTCCTGAGGCCATTGCCCTCAGGAACATTTCCCTGAGAGGCNCCTCAGGAACATTTCCCTGAGGCCATTTACCTGGGCGCCATTTCCCTGAGGGGATTTCCTGAGGGGATTTCCCTGGGTGCCATTTCCTGGGTGCATTTCCCTGAGGCTCCCGTGTGTCCCCGCAGGATCCTGTCCTTCCCCAGGAACCTGCTGAGCGCCAGGGACACGCGCCGGGGGCTGGCGGCCGCGTTCCGCATGTGGAGCGAGGTGTCCCCGTTCAGCTTCAGGGAGGTCCCACGGCACCTCCCCAGCGACCTCAAAATCGGTGAGTGCCCCCAGGGATCCTGCACGGGGCAGGGAGCTGGGGCTGGGGTAATTCCAGCGATTCTGGTGTGTAATCCAGGGCTGGGATGCACCAGAGCACTCCTGTGCTGCGTGGAGTTGTGGAAAAGGTTTGGGCTGTGCTTTGCCTTTAGCCAGGCAGAGAAAAACCACTTTAGTCTGCTGAAGGAAATAATAATGTCACAGTGAAAACTTCCTGGGAATGTGGTGGTTGGAAAGCTTCAGGCATTTGCCAAGAATGAACCCTCAAATTCTGCTGCTGGGATGGGATCCCACAGGGGAAAGCCACGGGAGAATAAGAATCCAGAGATGGGGAAAGCCACAGGAGAATAAAAATCCACAGATTCTTACTCCACAGATGGGGAAACTGAATGTTGGGAGCTGGAGTGACCCAGCCAGGCTCAGGTGAGGGATTCTGGTTGTTGCTGGGTTCAGTCTCTGTTTTGCTGATCCCACTGGAGCAGTCACTGCTCCATCCCTTCCCTCCTCCCCTCCAAGGCCAGCAGATTCACCCTCATTTCACAGCACGCTCCCCTCTGGTGCTGCAGGACTTGAGGAGGCACCCAGGGGTCTCTAGGAGCTCCAGGTGCCCAATTCCAGGGGTTCAGGATCCACTGGGATCCTGCTGCAGCTCTGACTCCAAGGCATCTGCTTATTTATGTTCAAAATTGAACAATCCAGGGGTTATCAGCCCTGTCCAGCCTCTCTCTCAAAAAGATAATTTCCACCTGGTGCTGCAAGAGCAGCTCAGCATTCCCTGCTGGAAAACAAATCCATTTTCTCCTTTGGGAGCAGCTCTAAATCCAGGGTCAGCAGTGGCTGAGTGCTGCCATCAGCCCTGACAATTGCTTTGCTTTTATCTTCCCTTTCGTGGCCCTGGAGGCTGAAAAACAACGGGGATCCCATCAGAGCCCCTTCCAGTGAGCCTGGGGTCTCCTGGGCAGGCTGATCCTGCTGGAGACCCCTGAGGTTCCTGCTCTTCCCCAGGTTTCTACTCCATCAACCACACGGACTGCCTGGAGTCCCTGACCCACCACTGCTTCGACGGCACCACCGGGGAGCTGGCGCACGCCTTCTTCCCGCCCCACGGGGAAATCCACTTCGACGACCACGAGTACTGGATCCTGGGCAACACCAGGTTCAGCTGGAAGAAAGGTAACCCAGGGGCACGTGGAGTGCCTGGGATTTCCATTCCAGTCTGGGATTTGATCTGGGAAAGGGACCACAGAAACAGTTGGGGTTTGACTGTGGGGTTGGGAGTTGTTGTTTCTCTGCCCTGAGCTCGGACTGTGTGGTGGCAGGGCCATTCCTTGCTGGAATTATTGGAATTAGTGAAATGATTGGATGGTTCAGCCACATCCTTCTGTTAAAATCCACGTGCTGGAGGCTGCCAAGAGGCTCGAGTTTGACTCCAGGCTGTGGAGGTCAAACAAGAGCCTCTTTCAGGCTGGAATCTTCCCAAGCCCAGGGCTGTGGGAGCACAGTGAGCAGGAACTGAGGAGGGTCAGTGTTGCTCTGGGTCAAACCCTGCAGCTCTGCTGGGGCCTGGCACTGCTCTGGGTCCTGCTGCTGGAATTACAAGCACATGGAAATAATTGGCTCAATTTGGGCCCAAGCAGCTACAGAGAAGATGAACTGGGGCAGTGTTGCCCATTCTTGTGCTGAACTCTTCCCTCTGGTGTGACACAGGAGGAACTGTGTGCTCCAGCAGGGCTCTGGGTTGTAAAAATGTACAATCCAGATTGTACAATTTAAAATTGTAAAATTACAATTTAATTTACAATTTACAATAAATTTACAATTTAAAATTGTAAAATTGTACAATCCAGATTGTAGATTTTGTAGAAATTGTAGAATTTCTATTTATATATATATAATTTTTATAATGAATGAATGAATAAATAAATAAATACTAGAAACAGCCCAGTTGTAGAGCCCAGCCCCAGCTGTTTTCCCTCGCAGGGGTGTGGCTGACAGACCTGGTGCACGTGGCTGCCCATGAGATCGGGCACGCGCTGGGCCTGATGCACTCGCTGAACCCCGGGGCCCTGATGCACATCAACGCCACCCTGACGGGCAGGAAGAGAATCTCCCAGGACGAGGTGTGGGGCATCCACAGGCTCTACGGTGAGCAGGGCTCTGCCTCAGGGGCTGCCTCTGCCTCTGCTGCAGGCTCAGGGCTGCTGCCACATCCCCCTCCAGTTCATGCTCCTGCTTTAGGTCGTTCCCCATCCCAGCTCTGTGTTGTTCCTGATATTTCACCCACATTTTGCTGTTCAGCCTCCTCTAAAGCCCTCTCCTCCTGTTTCAGGCTGCAAGGACAGGCTGTTCATGTGCCCCTCGTGGGCAAAGAAAGGTTTCTGTGAGAAGCGCAGGAAGCTGATGAAGAAGCACTGCCCGTCCACCTGTGACTTCTGCTACGGTACCCGGGGAGTTTGCTGGGAGCTGGGCTGGGTGAAGCTGAGGCTGGCACAGGCAGGGGCTGAATTTCACACCAGGGATCAGAGGACACTGATCCAGCTCCAGCAGCACAGCAGAGATGGTGCCTTGTATATCAGTGCAGATCCAGGCCTGGGAGGAGGAATAATTCAAAATCATGGAGTGGAACATGAAATTGTGCTGCTCCTCTCTGGTTTAGCTGAGCCAGGGAATTGCAAGGCAGAGAGAGGCTGCAGAGCAGGAGGCAGGAGTGGGACAGAAACAAGAGAAAAACACCTCCAGCACAGCAGGGCTGGAGCTGCTCCCCAGAACAGGATATAATATAGATTATATAAGGGATGTTCATCACCTTAGCCAGCCTCAGTTCATGGATCCAGGTAAGGAACTCAGGCAGGACCAAGTCAGGCTGCTGCAGCTGTGGAGCTGAACTCAGATAAAGGCTGCTGTCCTGAGGATATTCTGGATAACCACTGCCTCTCTCTTCAGCACAGAGGGGTTTTTGGGGCCACATTAATGAAAGATGCAATCAGATAATTACAAACTCAGATACTCCATGGGCTTTTCACACACTGGACTGGTCACGTTCTCCTCCACAACTGTGAGAGGGACATGCTGGGTTTTATCCATCTCAGTTTACACACCACAAAATCTTTATTTTTGCACATCAATCATGTTCCTTGTCTATCCAAGAATTGCTCAGGAAGAGGAGGCACTTTTGAATTAATACTTTTAGGGCTTCTTAGCTGATGATTTTGTGGAAGTGTTTTGGGGTGGCCAAAGCTCCTGAACTGCTGCCCTTCCCTTCTCTCCCTGGACAGAATTCCCATTTCCCACGGTGCCCCCCACGCTGCCCCCACCAAGGACCAAAACCAAGACGGTTTCTGAGGGCAGGAACGTCACCTTCCGCTGCGGGCAGAAGATCATCCACAAAAAAGGCAAAGTCTAGTAAGTGCTCTGTCCCTGTCCCAGGCCTCAGGAAACTCTGCACACCAAAATCCATGAGCAACAATGACAGAAACAGGGAAAAGAAGAATGGGGTTTATAATCTAGAGCTCAAAAAGGATAAAATCCAATTTTTATATCTAGCACAAAGCTAATTCCTACTATCAAGCTGGATTCCCTGGTTATACTCTGCAAAAAACCCTGAAATGTAAATTTATCCTTTCAGGTTTTAATTAGTTGGTTGTTACTGAAGTAGGAACAGGTTCTGGATGTATCTAAAATTTAGATTAAATCCGTGAGTTGGTTTAGACTTGAGGACCCAAATCCCCATCAACTTTCAGAGATTCCAACTCCAAAATTACCATGACTATGCCCTGTTAATCCTGATTATCCACTCGAAATAAACATTAAAACTCAAATGTGTTTTGGTAAAGTCTCTGCTCTACACCTATTCATCAAAATTTATTAGTAGAAATAACTAATACTCAGTTTAATTCCCTTTCTTTTTTCTTCTGACAGCTGGTATAAAGATAAGGAACTACTGGAATATTCCTATCCAGGTTATTTATCCCTAAATGAAGACCACATGAGCATCATTGCAAATGCAATTAATGAAGGGACTTACACTTGCATAGTGAAGAAAAAAGAAAGAATCCTGACTACTTATTCCTGGAGAATCAGACTGAAGCACTGACACAGCCCTGGGAGGAGCCCTTCAGTTCCTGCTCCCGTTTCCAGCTGTTTTTTTGGCATTTTAGATTCAATCTCCAATAGTGCAACTGAATTCTTCAGCAGCTGCTTCGGTACCTTGGGCAAGAGAGACTCTGGGACTGGTCACTGGAATGTCAAACTCGTCCAGATTTGTTTTAAAGATAAAGAATTTATCAACTATTTGCTGTACAGAGAATTAAAAACCTTTTTTCTTTTGTAAGAAAAGTGTCAGATGGAGCTGTGTGGGGCACTGTGAACAGCTGCAAACCAAGAGCAGTGGGAGGGCAGGAAAAGGACAAGTTTAACACTCCCTGAGTGTTTTCCTGCCATTTTTCACATCCTGGTGCACTGAAATAGAAGAAATTACAAGGCTAAGCCTTAATATTACTTTTCTTTCACTTGCCAGGAATCTGAGGATCACACAAAACCTGTGTTGCTCCTCAGTTGTCTGTTCCAACATGTTCAGTTCAAGGATCCCCAGAACAGCTCTTCCCCTCAAGTGGTTTGAGATTTCCTGTGGTTTGAGATTTTCCTCTTATCCCAAGAGGCATTTATTGCTCAGAGCTTGTCCTGGAGGGCTCTGAGCTGCTCAGAGTGTGGTCCTTAAAGGATTTGAGCTGCCCAGTTTGGTCCTTGAAGGGTCTGAGTCTCAAGTCCTGTAGGAGATAAAGTGATTTTCTCCTTTAGGCACCCAGGATGAGGTGACAGTGCCACATCCAGCTGGGGAAGAGCTCAGGAGAGGCTGGCAAAGCCGGGGACAGGGAAGCTGTGAAGGAACAATTCCCTGTCCTGGAACAATTCCCTGTCCTGGCCAAACCACGCAGTGGGGTCATGGTTTAATCCCTCACAGCTTCCCTGCACCCCTGCCTTTCAGTGGGCTCCTGGGGAAGATTCTGGAATCAGGAATGTTTCAGCTGTTTCTCCTTCTGAGGGGAACAGGGAGTTTTGTCTCCTCCACAGGAAAACAACCAGACCAAGCTGCTTTCCCAACTCACCACAACTGCAGCACATCCACATTCCAGCCCCACGGCCTTTCCCCAGGAAAACTCTCCAGAATGGACTGAAACTGATAAAATGTTTAGGATTTGAGTTAATCCCTGACTGGCCTGGTGCCCAGCTGTGGCTGCAGGAAAATGTGGTGTTTTCCAGATCTCCCTGTTCCCAGAACAGTGACAGCTTCACAAATCAGGGGCTGCAGAGGATGAGATTCCAACATGATTCCTCCTCTCCTCTTTCCCCAGAAAGGACTGGAATGTGGCCTTGCACAACCACTAAAGCTGAGTTCTTCTCTGGATGGAGAAAAGGGCACATTAAAAATAAAAAAACCAACAAACTTTCACAGAAAATAAAGTTTCAAGTCTCCATATTAAATCTTTTTGATTTATAAAACAATAGAGTAATTTGTTTTGCACCACTGTAAATACATTTACAGAACAAAAAAATCTGCTCAGGGAGTATCAAACCCAGCCCAGCTCTCTCCAAGGTAACAGACACAAACCTCAAAACTGTCATTTTTCTTTTTGTCCCAAATATATTCAGACACAAACAACTTACTTAAAATAAAAAATAAACTCTCTTTACTGTCACCAACATCCCACTTCGCTGCATGTGAAGCAATGAAATCCTTCACACTATAAACAATTGAAAATGTATTTTAATTCTACAAATTTACAAGGAAAAAAAAAACCAAAAATCAAAACAAACTCAACAAAAAAACAACCCCTAAAAATAAACCAGAAACTGTTCCAGGACTGTTACTTCAAGTTGTCCTTTGTCACAGTTTGTGATGATCCTGGGGTTTTCAGGTAACTCCAGTCCTCTAATGGAATGCAGCAGTTAAACTCCACATTGATTTATAAAACAAGAGCCTTGAAATCTGTGATAAACTTTGAGTTTTTTTCACAGGGAAAAACATCTGGTGCCCCTGACACGGAGAACAGAACTGGGGCACTCAAATCCACTCACATGAATGGTGCTTTTTTTTCCTTTGGGGTTTTTTTTCCCCTCCTTTTTCATGCTGAGTTCAAAACTTGAGGCTGAAGCCAGGTCCTGCAGCAGATGCTCCTTGGTTTGTGGTGGTCAGGTGGAATCCTGTGTCCTTCAGGTCATCATCACCCTGTGGAAACCAAGCACAGGGCACTGAGCAGGGGCTGTGCAGCTGCATTTACCTCTCAAAAAATCCAAACAACAAAAATAATCAAAGTATCTCAAAATGAGAAACAAAAAGGAAAGAGGAAAAGAGCTGGACTCTCCCTGGGCTTTAGGAAGGAGAACTGGACTCTCCCTGCCCGTGCAGGTGAGTCTCAGGACCCCAAGCCCAGCCCAGCCCTGGGCAGGCTCTGGAGCCATGCCCAACTCACCAGCACTGACTTTGGGAAGGAGAGCTGGACTCTGGAGTCTCCCTGGGCTTTGGGAAAGAGCCCTGGCCTCTCCCTGCCCGTGCCACACTCACCAGCACTGGCTCAGGAAAGGAGCACTGGCTCTGGGAAGGAGAGTCGGACTCTCCCTGGGTTTTGGGAAGGAGCACTGGCTCAGGGAAGGAGCCCTGGCCTCCCCCTGCCCGTGCCACACTCTGGTGAGTGTGGCACTGACTTTGGGCTCAGAGAAGGAGCACTGTCCTCTCCCTGCCCGTGCCACACTCACCATCACTGACTTTGGGAAGGAGAGCTGGGCTCTCCCTGCCCATGGCACACTCACCAGCACTGGCTCAGGGAAGCAGAGCCCAGCTCTCCCTGGGCTCAGGGAAGCAGCCCTGTCCTTTCCCTGGGCTCAGGGAAGCAGCCCTGCCCTCCCCACTCACCAGCACTGACTTTGGGCTCAGGAAAGCAGCCCTGTCCCCCCCTGCCCCTCCCCACTCACCAGCACTGACTTTGGGCTCTGGGAAGCAGCCCTGCCCTGCCCCTCTCACCAGCACTGGCTCAGGGAAAGAGAGCCAGGTTCTCCCTGTCCCTCCCCACTCACAAGCTCTGACTTTTGGCTCAGGGAAGGAGAGCCAGGTTCTCCCTGCCCTCCCCACTCACCA
This sequence comes from Cisticola juncidis, assembly GCA_013400215.1. Lineage (NCBI taxonomy): Eukaryota > Metazoa > Chordata > Aves > Passeriformes > Cisticolidae > Cisticola > Cisticola juncidis. The sequence continues at coordinate 233,231 of VXBR01011568.1, read as the reverse complement.
GCACTGGCTCAGGGAAGCAGAGCCCAGCTCTCCCTGCCCTCCCCACTCACCAGCACTGGCTCAGGGAAGGAGAGCC
>VXBR01011568.1:221362-232664 GCA_013400215.1 Cisticola juncidis | reverse complement strand
TTTCAAGAGAGATTAAACATTCTATTAACACACCAGGTACTTCTGTAACACAGTGCAACTGCACACCCTGGGCTTGACTTTATAAACTTTTCACAACACAGAAAATTGTTTTCCTGCCCACATATTCCCAGAAATCCCCTGGAATTTGGGCACTCACTTGTTCATCAGGTCGAAGCCCTGGTCAGAGAGCAGAGCCCCGAATCTCTTGCGCAGGTTGTTGTAGGGATATTCTGTGAAGGTCATTTTCTTCACTGCTGGCAGCTCGTTGTAACCAGGCCAGATCTTCTCACTGGGAGTGCCCAGATCCTGCAAATTAAAAGATCTCTTTAATAAAACTCAGGATGGAATCCTCCATTAGGAGTTGGGAAGTATCCAGATAAAACAGACACAACAAATCATGGTCTCAGCCTACTCCAAGTGTTGTAAAGAAGATTAAATAACTTTTTACTAAGGCTGCATCTCTGTTAAAAGAGCAACAAGAACTACTCCAATTTTCCTGTCTCTAAATACAGTCAAAATCCCAAAAGATTAAAAAAATTACCTTAAAAACTTTGTTAATCTGGTCGATTTCTGACTTCCCTGGGAACAGCGGCTTCTGCGTCAGCAGCTCCCCAAAAATGCACCCCACTGACCACATGTCTATGGCTGTGGAATATTCCTGGAAAGAAGGGAAATAAAATTAGAAAAAACCTCAGAAAAATCAGGAAGACATTTACCCTGAGCTGTTTGGAAGGGCATTGTGGTCTCTGGGGGTTTATTTGGGTTTTTATGAGCAGAACACACACAGCCAGTCCCACACCCAAGGGCCGGGTCTCAGCTGTATTTATTTCCAAGTTCCAGTTACTGTGAATTATGAGCAATGCAAATGCACCCACCCCCTCTCTGGGGAGCATGGAAGGGTTTTAGAGGTCATTAGGAGGAAAAATACAGAATATTCAGGATTTCCCCTATGAACCAATATAAAGAGCCAAGCATGCTCATACTTTGATCACAATTTATAAAATCCAGTCAGGCTGCAGCAGCCAGAGGAAGAAGGAGCTCACCTTTGCTCCAAGTAACAGCTCTGGGGCTCTGTACCACAGGGTCACAACCACAGGGGTGTAGGGCTTCAGGGGAGACCCATATTCCCTGGCTAATCCAAAATCTCCAACCTGAAAGGAAAAAAAGCAGCATTTCCAGCACTGTTCATTCACCATCAGTGCCATGATGGCCACTGCACAGAACTCTGGGCACAGTTTTAACTCTGTGGAATTGTGCAGCACAGAATTTGGCCTGATTGCCTCAGTTTTCTCCTAATTCTTACTTTTAAAATGCCTGAATGACTGAGCAGCAGGTTGGAGGTTTTCAAGTCTCTGTGAAGGATCCAGTTGTCATGGAGGTGTTTGACCCCTCGCAGTAACTGAATCATCAAAGTCTTCACTTCCCCTGAAATGATAAAAAAATGCATTGAAGAAAACAAATTTACCTTTCATTTGTGTTCTTTTTGTTTGGAGGACAGGGAGTTTAAAAGCACAGGATACCCTGCACCATAAAAATGTGTCACAGAACAGAATTCATTTGGGCAGCTGGAATTCATCCAAATTCTGCTCAGGAATTATTGTCTCTCATAGGGAGTGGTCAAAATTAAAGCTCAGTTCTCCTTTCCAGCTCAGCACAGGTGAAACTCCCCCAGTTCCACCCCAAACACACAAACTGGATTCACATCAGCCAACACCTTCACTTGTGTCAGGTTTTCCAGAACAGGAAAAGTCTCAGATCCAAGGAACACAGGACATTCCAAAGCAACACCTGGCACTGCCCAAAGCTCTCTGTGCCAGCAGGGCCATTTGTGCTGGCCACTTCTGCAGCTCTGGCAATCCCAGGGCACCCTGGCAGGCAGTACCTGGCAGGAAAGGCTGTTTCATGGTTTCCATCAGGCTCTTGAGGTCGTGTTCCACGTAGTTCATGACAATGTAGATTTTATCCATGTTACTGCCCACCACGATCTCCTGCAACACAGAAATGGGTGAGCAAAACTGCACAGGGTGTTTAAAAAGCATCCAAAATCTGTTTTAGAAATGTGCTGGCAAGGGGATGGAGGCTGCCATTGGTGAAATCCTCAGAAAATGTATTTTTTCTATTAAAAAAACAGCTCATTTATTGTAAAACATCAGATTGTGTGGACAGAGATCTCTAGATAGCCTTAGGAGCAGCACACAAGTGTTCACACAAGCAAGATCTGCCAGGTTTGCTGGTATTTTTATATTTAGAAGCCAAGAGGAGTTATGTCAAGAACAAAAGTACTTCAGACATAAAAGACTGCAGCCTTACTCTGACAGTGACAATATTCAGGTGCTGTGCTTTCAGAATTGTATTTATTTCTCTCAGAGAGGTAATGGGAAAACCTTCCTTCTCCTTTTCCATTTTCAGTCGCTTCAGAGCCACGATTTCATCTGAAAAAGAAACATTTCCCATCACACAATTAATAAATACACATTACCAGGTCCCCCCCACAGTGTTCTCTCACTGATTAAATATTTAATTAACTGTGCTGTTTTACCTTGAAAACGAGCAGCTTGCTGGTAAAGAAATATTTTAAATAGATTTTGTTCACCAGTGAAAAATGCAGCCCTAAATACCCTGAGGAAAGTAGAGGGCAGACACTCACCAGTTTTTTTGTCCTTGGCCCTGTACACTACGCCATAGGTTCCTTCTTCAATCCTGTTCAAACACTGGAATTCCTCCACACTGCGACATCCCTGAAAAACACAGGGACAACATTTACTCCTCCAGCACCTGGTTTTGCTCTTTTAAAAACTTCAGCAACTTCACAGTTAAAATTTACCAGGAGAATTCAGCTATAAAGCAGACAAAGGTGTCTTTGGGGTTTATTTTTCATAGCTTCTAAAGGAATCCTGGACAGAGCCTGTGTTTTAGCAGATTAACTAAACTATTCCATTCACTTCTGCAGATTATTCACAGAATAATCTGAAATATCTGCCACAAAGGCAAAGGCAGCAGCTCAGCACCTTTCACAGTTACTTTTGCATAATTAATTAGTAAAAATCTGATTTTTATTAGTATTTCTACACTTTGCTGTTGGCCACATGAAGAATAACCAGTTTCTGTTTATGCTAACTCTCACAATGATCTCTTTTCAGACAGCAGCACCAAGATAACAGGTATCAATGATACAATTACATTTTTACCTACATTTCAGAGGGTGATTCCCTACCTGGAGTGCAGGCAGATACTTGGGGAGCTCCTGTTTCAGCTCGATGGGGGAGGAAGCTGGAGAATCAGGGATGTATTCCCCTTCTGTCATGGCATTGGAGTGAGGGGATCCCTCCCCGACCTCCTCCTCCTCCGCCTCACTCCCCGCGGAATCCCGGTCAAACCGCGACTCTGGAACTTTAAACGTCAGAATCAGTGGGGGAAAGAGGAGCTGCCTGGAGGAATCAAACTCAGCTTTTCATTTTCAGGCAAAAAAAAGGTGGTGACACTGAGCACTGCATGGATAAGCCAAATTTCTCCTCTTGGCAAAGGTGGTGCTTTCAAGAATTCAGCCACAATTTCAATTACAATTCAATCGAAATTCAATTCATTCCAATTCACTCAATTTCAATTACAATTTACAGTGTTAATGCAGCAGGTCAGAAAAATAAATCTTTACACCAGAATGAAAGAGAAAACTGACCCAGGATGTCGCACTCTGATTGCAAAGCTCTTTTGATGAGAGGACAGGACAAAAGAACACAAAATCCCAGAGAAGGAAACATCAGCTCATTAGACTGACTCCCTCTCAGCATAAAGCTTGGAGCAGATTTCATGGAATTTCTGAGTTTGACCTGAGAAGAGCATTTCAATCTTTTAAATACTCATAGAAATAGATTTATTTAGCTGCAAAACCTCAGCCAAACCCTTCTTTAAAACAGTCAGTATTTGCATTGTACCAACTGGGATGTGGTTTCCATTCTCCCGTTCCTCCTCTTCACTCATTTCCTCCTCGCTCACCTCCTCTGCAAAACAGAACCAGGGTTGGTTGGAAAAATTCCACATTTCTGCAGCTCCTTGGGAGGCAAATCCCTGCTGAAATCCTCTCCCATCTCACCAGGCTTCTGCACTGTCAGTGACCAAACACTTCTGTTTCACTCGGACAGCAAATGCTTCCAACAGGGAACACAACCCTTACCAATCCTCTGGGAATTGGGATTGGGCAGGTAAATTAATTATAAATATTTGCTTATTAATTGTAATTGATTTCAAAGAAAAACACCCAACCATCAGAGCCTGCTCTTGTGCCTTTTCTTTACTAATTAATGACAAGAATGGCTGCACACAGACTTCTTTACTGAACTTTTTATGACGTTCATTCATTTAAAAAAAGTTCTGAAATCTCCAACAAAAAATAATTCAAAATGACCAAGATACTTGGATTTCACCACCCCCCAAGTGCAAATTGTGTTCTGCAGAATATTTCATATTACAGAACCACCTGAAATTTTGACAAAAATGGTTCCCAGGTTTCTGATCTGGCTTCTGAGATGAAGAATTGGCATTACCTCTACACAAAAGGACAGAATAGGACTTGTACTTGGGGTTTTTCTTTTTAGTTATCTTGACCTGTGAGGTCTCAGCCTAGCCTAGACTAAGAGAAAAGGAAAATGTTCAAATAAAACAACTCAGGATGAGAAAAAAAAAATAAAGAAAATCACCCAGCCCTGGAGGCCCTTTGTGATCCTCACCTGCTGATTGCTCAGACACCTCCTCGGAATTGCTTCCTGTCTCCTCCTCCTCCTCCTCTTCCTCTCCCTCTTCCTCAGAGCCTTCACTGCTGGACTCTTCCTCCTCCTCTTCTGAGCCTGATCCAGATTCTGTCCAGGAATAATCAGGCACTTAACACTAACCGTGTTTGCTCAGCAAAGAAATTAATTACATCTGTGCAATTAATTACAGCTCCTAAATTGCATTCAATCACCTGAGGAAGACTCTGCTGAGCTGGTTTTTCTCTCACTGTCACTGATGTCTTGCAAGTCTGACAGAGGATCCCTCTCTTCTGGTTTCTCCTCTTTTACTGCTGAAACCATAAAAATTAAAAACACAATGCTAATTGAGCATCACTTCCAAGCCTCTGAATTCCCAGGTAACTGCTTTACTTTCTGCTGGCATTAAATCAGTGCTGAACATTGAGTATTGGAAATTCAGAGCACTAAAAAATATATAATCATAATTTCACACTCTGCTCAGTGACAAACAGCTTTTCTGAATTGCAGTTGTGCAGGATCAACAGCCAAAAATATGGAATATTGCCCTGATTTTTAAACATGATGTGTTCCTAAGGTCTTCTGGGAGGAATTAAAACAGGGGAAAAAAGGGAAAAAAGCACTGTGGTGACAAGAACCACCAGGACAGGGTCCCTGTCAGTGCTCACTGCTCCAGGGCAGGGATCACCATCAAAAATCCCTGGTGGGTGATGAGGCAGGAGGCTCCCAGGACTTGCTGCCTGCCTCCACATGGAATTCCAGCTGATTCCATCCTGCTCCCAGTGGCTACACCTCTTTCCAGAACTGCACACGTTAGCCAGGCAGACACAGAACTTTTCTCCTTCAAATAAAGGCATTTTTATTTTTATTTTTATTTTTATTTAGTTCTCTACCCCCTGAACATTCAGGTGGGACCATTTTCTGGCTTGGAAAATAAAATTCACCATCTAAGCAGAACTCTGCCTTAAGAATTTAATTTCTTCTACAAGATGACAGAACCAGTGTTGCTTACACTGACCCCTTTGAGGTCACTTTTAAAGGCAGTTTAGCTCCTAACCCCAAATCCAATTGGAGCTGGAGTAACCAATCCCTTCTTAACCTGCAAGGAAATTCAACTGCAGGCTTTAAAAATTCAGTCAGCTGCTTCTTCCACCACTGAACAGGGGCAACTCATTTTGAAACTTCTCCAATTGCTACTCCTACCCCTAAATCCATTCCATTTGTCACTTGTGCAACTCCTGCAGGACCAGCACTGCTTTAGAGAAGAGATTTTTGTGAAGAATCCGGAGTGAGGCCGCTGGGGCTGAGCTGGACAATATTTGAGCACCTGGGATGTTTGTTTGAGACTAAAAATGGAAAACTGCCCCAGCCCAGCTCCTGCTGCCCCCCAAGACAGTGTAGAGTGGCAGATGCTACCTGGTTTCCTGCTCTCTCCTTGCTCAAGCTTGTCTCTCTGCTGGCGCAAAGGGCTGCGACTCCAGGGTCTCATTTTTACTTTGTCTCCATATTCTTCCCTCACTGTTCTATGGTGTGCAGAAACTAGGGAAAACAAAACCACAAGAAATTGTTACAGCTGCCTAGTTAGAGTTGTCCTGTCTGCCACAGCCACCTGATTTGAATGCTTTTCATTTTGTTTTTTACAGGAAGAGTGGGAGAGGAACCTACTTAAATCTGGGAGAATGAAGGGCTTTGATTTATCTCAAATAAAATATGGATTTGTACTGCTTAGAGAAAGCTGCTGCCACACTTAGAAGCAAGCTGCCCTGTATGTTCCACAGGAAACACCCTGATTCTAAAGCATTAATGCCAGAGAAAGAAGTGGAAAATACGTAAAAGAATAAAACCAGCTGAGGTTTAGAAGGAGCTGACAGAATGTTCAGAACAATAAAATCAATTAAATGAAAGGTTACACAGATTGAGCACTATCAGCATAAAGCCAAGCACAAAAAGGAGCTGTTTGGTATGAGCTGAGCAAGAAAGAGAAAGCAAAAAAATATGGTTTGTTCTGCTCTTCTTAAACAACCCTTTTCACCTGATCACAGGAATGGGCTCTGGTTTTACCTCTGAGAGCTGGGACAGAGATCCTTGAACCAAAAATGATCTGAGATTGCAAACACCCAACACGCAGTGCAAAGAGCTCAAGTGCAGAACTTCAATTGCTCAGGCACCAGATCTTCCCACCTGACCCCCACCACAGCATCCTCCATGCCTGGAGTACTTACATGACCCCTCCCTCTTTGCAATTTATTCCCCCAACTCCTTAAAACATTGAATTTTGAGGTTTCAACCTCAATCAAACTGAATTAGACTCAGCCAAAGAGTTCAGAACCACTGGGATTGTGCTGGGTGCACACAGTGGCACCTCTAGAAATCTTTTTACAGGAAATCTCCCTGACAGGGAGAGGCAAAGATGCTCAACCTGCCAGGATATTTAAGGCACATAAAATCACCACTTTGTTTCATCTCCCCATGTAAAACTTGTATTTCCTTTTTCCTCCCATGCCAAAGACCTCCCCACTTTAATTTCTTTAAAATTCTGGTGCTGCTTTAAGTAAATAACACTTTCTATCCCTCCATCCCACTGTGTCAGCAGATAGAAAGTGACAGTAAATATGAAGAATATTTATGCAGAGAGAGTCACCTTCTCTCCTGGCTTCCCTCTCCTTCCTCCTCTCCTCAGCTCTCCTCTCTCGCTCCTTCTGCTCCCGCTGTTCCTTCTGCTGCTCCCGGATTTTCCTCTCCCTTTCCCTCTCCAGTTGCTCCAGACGATCCCTGGAAAATAATTTTTGTTTGTTACAAATTCAGCTCGTGCAGAGAAGGAAAACTAAACTCAGCTTCCTTATCAACATCCCTGGCTGTGGAATCATCAGTCAAAGACAGGTGGAGTTTTTCAGCTGATCCTTTAAAAAACAGCTTTAGAACACCCAGAGCAGGAGTTCCCCACCCTATCAGAATATAAGCAGAAATTAAGCCAGTTCAGTTAATTAATCCCCTGATACTGTGCAAATCTGGTTTGTACTATTTTTTAAGGTTGGAACAAACCTCTAAGTCCATCCAATCTTTTTATTACAGTGAATTCACCTGGAATGTCCATTAACTTCATTAAATGAAGAACACATTCCATCAGACAACACATTCCAGGAACACGGACAACTTTGCACTGTGGATATTTTTTTGGGGGGGTCATTTCACATCCAGAGAAGCTCAGAGGAGGCAGGTGCTGCTGTCCCTCCCCAGGGGAGGAGGGGTGGCTGTACCTCTCCCTCCTGGAATGCTCCCTTGCCATCTCTCTCCGTTTCTGTCTCTCCCATTCACGCCGGGCTTTGTCCTGCTCCTCTCTGTGCCTCTTCCTACGCTCGTGCTCCCGTTCTTTCTCTTTCACTCTGGCGTGTTTCCCTTGAACAAACAGAAATCAATTTCTGTTACCGCTCGGAATATTCACCAAAAGAGAGGCTGAAACTGATGGGAACCTATTGCCATGACCTCTGCTGTTTACTTAAAATGAAAATCCTGTTTTGAAAGGGGTTGGGAAGTCCAAAGTCTATAAGATCTTGCATGAATATTTGTATTAAAGTAAAAAAATGATTGTTATTGACAGGAAGACAACGGGTTATTTTTTCCTTAGCAGGTACAAAGATGAGAAGTTTTTCACTCAGTGAAGCCAGAGAGAATCTTATCAGGCTTCAAGGAGTAAAAGTGACCTCAGTGTCCCTGTCCCAAAGTGATTTCTGTCCTCTCACCCAGTTCACACCCCTGGGATTCCCCTAAGGGCACTAAACACAGCCAAATAAATAACAGAGCTTTAAATTCCTCTGCTGTGCTCCCTTTGATCACTGTTATTTACTCCCCTCCCAGACAGCAGGATCTCCCAGGAGGGGCAGAGGCACCTTCTGCAGAGTGGCTGCGGTGCCGGCGCTTCTCTTTCCTCTTCTCGTCCTTCCTGTGATGGGTTTTCTCCTTGCGGGACATCTGCTGGGGTGGTTTGATGGCCAAGGAATCGTCTTCTTCTCCCCTGAAAGGCAGGACAGGGAAAACTCAGGGAGGGGACAGGGGAAATGCCCACATCTCCAGAGGGGACAGGGGAAATGCCCAGATCTCCAGAGGGGACAGGGGAAATGCCCAGATCTCCAGAGGGGACAGGGGAAATGCCCAGATCTCCAGAGGGGACAGGGGAAATGCACACATCTCCAGAGGGGACAGGGGAAATGCACAGATCCCCCTGGTGTGGAAAGATTCCTGGTTTTTATTGAACTTCCACAATAACCCTAAATCAAACTGGAGCACAGCGCTGTTAGATCTTAACCAGTGCCTCAAAAAGTTACCCTGGTGAGCTCTACAAAAAAGGATTTCCACTTCTGCACACTAAAAAAAATACATTTTCCCTTCAGATAATTGAAACCCTCTGCTTCTTCCTAATTTCTGGAACTTTTTCTCCTTTTATTTCCTCTTACCTGTCCTCCATGGAGTCCTCCCTCCTGTAAGGTGAGTTCCTGATGGTGATTTCCATGCGATGGTCTCTCAGCTCCCCCTCTTCAAGAGAATCCCTCTTGGAATCCCTGTCATCTGACTGAGGAAAGCACAGGAGAGGGGGAAAATCCATTTATTTGTACGGCTCAAAATGAAAAAAATGAAATATTAATGAAGCCTTCCCTTGCTGGCTCAAAAATTCAGCCTGGCCTGGTCACCCCAGTGAAATCCACTGATTTATGACAGCAGCACTCTTGACTGCAATTAGTGCATTAATTTGACATAATTAGACAAACTTAAACACTGAGGAGGATTGCAGTAACTGTTGTGTGGGTTCTTGTGCAATGATTATTTTGTACACAGCTGTACAAAACCAAACAGCAACACAAAAGTGATTCCAAATCAATGATTTTAACCCATTCTTCTATAAAATCTTTACAAGTTGTTCCTTGAACTGCAAGTCCCAGTTGATTACATTAATTTATTTATCTTTTCTGACCAATAACAAAGCACAGCACATAATGCAAGACCAAGGAAATCCTCACAAAGCATCACATTTTTGTTAAACTTTGAAATTAGAGAACACAGAGAGAAGAATTCAGCTGTCAAGGCATGAGAAAATCAGGAAAACCACCAGAAAATCAGGATCCAGGCACTGCACCCCATTAAAATGCTGTTTTCCATTAATAAAACAAATAATTGTGTTAAAAAGAATCCCAAAGGGCAGCTTACATTTTTCATACGTTTGATCTCTGCCTTCTCCTCTTGCTCCTTCCTTCGCTTCTTCTCCTGGAGAATCTCATCTAAAGTCTTCACTTTCCAAGAATCCTTTTCATCACCCATTTGAGTTAAAAAAACACCCTCTGTAAAAGGAGGAGACATTGACAAACCCCATAAATAAATCTGGTTTACACCCTTTTTTTTTTCAGTGCAAACTCTTAATGTTCTATTTTTGAGTAAAGCCGTGCTGGAGTTGATTTGTGGTGAACCAAAAATGTTTGATTTAAATGCAGAACTTTTAAACCCAAAGGTAAGACTCTGCTTGGAACTCAGGGGGCTGCTGGAGGGCACAGGAAATGCAGTTTATGGGTAAAGTTTGGTGCCACACGTTTAATAATGACAAAAAACTTTGGGGAGTTAACAAAGCTTGGGAAAACAGGACAAGGAATGCAGAATTCATGGGATATCTGACAGAACCCCTGAGATATGGGAGAAAATAATGAAACCAATTCAACTGTGCTGGGATCAGCTGTCACTGAGGAAAAGGCAATTCCAGCACGACCACCGACACAAGAAATGAAAAAGACAGAGCACGGCACTAATTAGAATAGTTAACAGATTCAAGGTAGATACTAATATTAATTAGCAAGAGAACGACATCACTTATAGCCAACAAGCACTAATTCCCTGGTTTACCGAAAGGTAAAAGCAGCAAAAATTTGACAGCCGGGGTTTGATCTGCGAAACCCCGAGCACCCAACTCTGAGCTAACCACGGCTGCCCCTCTCTCGTGTGGCACTCCCGGCTGTCGCACACCGCGGAACGGAGCCCGTTTCGGGGGCCAGCACCGCCCGCACACCGGCGAGGACAAACAGCCCCGAGGCGCTCACGGAGCCGCGGGCCCGCCACCCTCAGCGCTGGGGACACCCCGAGAGCGGTGTCCCCTCAGGCTGCGGTGTCCCCTCAGGCCGCAGGGTCTGAGCCCCGAGGTGTCCTCTCAGAGCCCCGCGGGGTCCCCTCAGAGCCCCACAAAAAAAACCCCACAAAAATTCTCATTTATATCCCCCAAAAATACCCAAAATTCCCCAGTAATCTCCCAAAAATCCCAAAGTTTTTTTTAAAAGTCCCCTAAAATTCGCCTAAATAAATCTTTTAAAAAATCCCCCCAAAAACACCAAAAAAATCCCAATAAATGACAAAACCTCGCCGATAAATCCCAGAAAAACCCCCAATACTCACCAAAAACCCCCCACCAAAACCCCAATATATACCCCAAAATTGCCGCTGATTGGACGGAATCACAGGGTCCCCTCAGAGCCCGCGGTGCCCCCTCATAGCCCGCGGTGTCCCCTCAGACCTCGGTGTGCTCTCAG
>VXBR01011568.1:163978-204944 GCA_013400215.1 Cisticola juncidis | reverse complement strand
CTGTATATTATGTAGTATATATTCTGTGGTAGTATATATTCTATGCTACATTATATCTATTATACATCATTATTAATTATTATAGAATATACACTTTATATTTTATATTAATTATATTATATAATTAACATATAGTATATAAAATATATGTTAATTATTATCTATTAAGGCATTATTGTTACTGATAAGAGAAGGATCAGGCTGAATTTTCCCTACTGAACATCAAAATGTTCACAGGCACAGCTGCAAATCTTCTCTGAGCTGTTCTCTGAGTTTCCTTATGGCAGCACCCAAAAATAACAGAAATATAAAATAATTACACAAAGGCCCTGTGAAATGAATCCTTCACTTCACAGCTCTGCTTCAGATTTCCCTCTGGGAACTGAAGTCACACTGGAACCCCCAATCTGTGGGCACAGCCATCACCCAGTGCTCATAAATGAGTTTTTATGAGATTTATGGGAACCTGCAAGGAAACAAAAGGATGCAATAATGCTGCTCCAGGTTATCCTGTTTGTATTTCGTGGCAGTAAAATTTATTAAAGGATTGTATTCCAAGACTTAGAAAGGTTTGGAGTTAAATTCCCACGTGCTGGGCTTCCAGGAAGTGCTTTATTTTTAAATCAAGGTTCTTCCCTGCTGTGAGGTCATCCAAGAATTCCTCTCCAAGCAAGGGAGAGGGAGCAGAGCAGCTTTGTAATTCAGTTTATTTAGCAACTGACCATTCAGTTAAACACTTTATCTGCAGCAAGCTGGGTTGGTCAGGCCAATAAGGAACAGGCATCAAATAACTGCAGGTTCCTTTTAAGATACACAGCCAAGTCATCAGTTTAAATATTAAACAACAACCTCTAAGTAAAGCCTGGTATAAATATGAAAAGTATCATTAGGGTTTTTTTTTACTACTCTGACTGTACCTTGGATTACTGTAACTCTTCTTCCTGAGCCAGAATCATTTCTAGTGATAAATATTTTCCTATCAGTGTAATTCTGAAGGATGTTTTGCTCCTCAAAGCGGGAGAAATGGAGTGTTAATTCCAACCTGTGTTTATTGGAATTCTGCAAGCCCAGCACTGAGAATCCCCCCCATCCCCAGTGGGAAAGGTGGGTTTGTTCCACCAGGGAGCTCAGGACCAGCTCTGTGAGGATTTTGCTGCTCCTGTCTGTGTTTCCAGCTGGGTTCCAGTGCCTGCTGTGCCCACTGTTTGCCTCCCCAGGCCCGTTTTGTGCTGATCCTCCTGGTGGGCTCCTTCGACGTGGTCTGTGCCCTGCTGCTCACCCAGAGCCAGTCCCTGATGGCCTTCAGGGTGGGGGGCGCCCTGGAGAGCCTCCAGGCCCAGTACTTCATGCTCAACCTCTGCTTCTCCATGCTCACCTTTGACCTGCAGGCACAGGTACACACCTCTGGTCCCCAGGGCCCCTTTTTCCTTCTTATTAATGATATCTTGGGCTGCCTAATTGAATAATTCCTTCCCAGGAGCAATCCTCTCTCTTACCTTTGTTATATTAACTTAATAACGGCTGTAGCTCCACATGTTCACCGTGAAATCCATAAAAATGAATCAAAATCTATTTTATGGTTGTCCTGCACAAAAGGAGAACTGAAGCTTATTTTTGGGAAGTTTATCCCTTAAAAAAGAGTTCCATCCAGGAGCTCCAACCCACCCACGGCCTCCTGAATTAAGCAAGGTTATTCCTGCCCATCTCAAGCTCCAGTCTCCTGCACTGAGGAAATCATTCTGGTGTGGGAGAGGGGAACTTGACCAGCAGGGCAGGGAGACAGAAAATGAAGTTACAGATGGGGGAAGTGAGCCCAAGAGCTGTCACTTCTGTAAGCACCCCTCATCCTGATTTCCTGCTGGGTTACTTTATCTGCTCTCCCTGTTCTTTGTGGTTGCTGCTATGCAGGGAAGCACCTCTGTCCTTGTTTGAGGAATAATTTCAGCTTTCAGACCCGTGCCCAGCTTGCTGTTGCAGGGGTTTGTGGCAGATAATTTTTGATGGGGTTTCAGTTTCCAAGAATGATTTTCTGCAATGTTTCCTCCCCAGCTGTGCCTGTGCATCCTCCTGATCAGCCTGCACGGGGTCACCCTGCTGCACAGCATCATCTCAGCCACGGGCGTCGTCTGGGGCTGCCTCAAGGTCGCCGTGGGCATCACTGCAGTGAGTGTCCAGTGCAGGGGACACCGGGGACACACAGCCCCTGGCACTGCCACCCTCCCCCTCAGGGATTCCCACAGCCCCGGGGAAGGGATGGAGAAAAGCAGAGCACAACAAGACTGAAGCCAGGTTGTGAATAAATCTGTGTCTGAACAGAGCACACAAACAGTGTGCTGAAACAAAATGTGAAACAAAGTGAAACAAAGTCACATTGTCACTGTGCCATTCTGAGGACACTGTTTCAGTCTCAGTCCTTGATCACTTCAGTGAAATCTGGAGGATCACACTTCAATATTTCTGCCTCTCTGCCAAGGCTGGGTGAAACTGGGAGCAGTCCTCCAAATTATTGCAGTGTTACAGACACAATGAGGCCTTAAATCCTTAGGAAACCACACCAAAAAGATGAAGGGTCCTTCACTGGGGCATCTCCTTCAAAGCTCAGCGACAGTTTCCAGGTTAACCTGAAGATTTGTGAACTTGAAATGTCATTTTTCATGTCAGACTGAATCTCCTCTGAAACCTTGAGCCTCTGTTCCAAGAATGATTGCAGAATCAGGGCCAAAGTACATCAGATACGTGAGGTTTTTATTACCAGGAAGAAGTTTAGGGTTTTCTGGGGTGGATGTTGTTTTAGGCTCCTGGGGTATTTGCTTTAGTCAATCACACAAATTCCTGACAGCTGAAATGCAGCTCTCTAAGTGTTTTGACCTAAAACTGTGTTTTTAAAACACATCAGTTTTGGGTTTGGGATAAATCTGGTGCTGATCAGATGCATCAAATCCAATCCTAACACTGGCACAGTCACTGCTCTCACCCCCAGTGACTCTGCTGCTTTTCCTCTGCTCAGACCTGCCCTCTCAGCCCAGGGCTGCTGCAGCCCCTTTCTCCTTTCCCAAGTCCCAGGGTGAGTTGTGAAATGAAATGCTCCTGGCATTTCAATCCTCTTGCTTCTCCCACATTTCACTCCTCAGGGGCTGCACTTCTCTGTAGTCAAAAGAAAAGTGGAGAAAAAGTCACAGAGAGTTTTCAGCCTGTTACCCATGAAAAGATTCAGCTGCTAGAGGAAATCTGAGTGTGCCCAGAGAGAAAGGTCATCATCAGTCCTGGCCCAGCTCAGGGGGAAACAGAAGCTGAATTTCCTGCTAAAAACCACAGGTGGAGAAGGGAGGTGGAGAGCAAAGCTAAAACTGAGAACTCAGCTTAACCAGTCCTGGAAATGCTATGAAAAACATGCAGCTTTCATAGAGTGTATAGCAATGATTTTAAAAGCTGTACCTCATCTTATTTTGCAGATTTTGAAGGAGCTGAAACCTCTGGTGTGGGTATTTCTGATTCAGAATGTGCCTGAGGTGGTTTATCTCATCTACCTGCTCTACACGGTAAGGGGAGCAGGGCTGGGGGTCACCCTCATCCTCCTCAGGTCCAGAGGTGCTGCCTCACCCCTTCCCTGCAGCTCCTGCAGATTTAAAGAGCAGAGCAGATCCTGCCTCTCCAGGATCAGCTCTGCAGGACAGGGACCAAGCCCTGGTCTGAGGAAGAGGCTCTGAAGTCCCTGCAAAGAATGATGAGGGAAAGGTGAAACAAAATCTTGTTCAAGATACACAACCCCTCAAAAATGCCTCCCCTCCACAACAAGCCTCAAGTGGTGCCAGAGCATTTGACCTGGCTCAGTTGTAGGATTTTAAAGAATTTCTTAGGCAGCACCCACAGCTGTGGATCCTGTTGTAGCCAAAACAAGGCAGTGCAAGCCCAGCAAACTCCAGTTTGGGGCACGTTTTTGGCTCTGTTACACTGATAAAGCTTTTATCAGTGTCAGCTCCCACAGGATGTGTGAGGAGGGCAGGGGGAAACCAGGCTGGTCCTGCTGGGCAGGGCTGGAATGCTGAGAGTGGCCACAGCCCCAAGGATTCATTTATCAAATGGAGCTTCCCTTTATGCCAGGCCTGTTTGAGCTGGCAGAGCCCAGCACGACTCCACACTGTCTGTAGGATCATAAAAATCAGAAAAACAGAGATGATTTCAAAGTGACCAGTTGGGTTTTTTCTTTTCCCCCAGTTACCACCTGGTGCCTCCCCTCAGAAATTCAGTGCTTGGTGCAATGCTGTAGCTTTGAGGCTTCCTAGCAGCAGGTGGTGATGGTTTTTGTCTCCCTTTGTCTCCCTTTTCCTGCAGGTGATCAGGGAGTGGGGCAAAGGCAGCTCTTACACCCTGGAAGCTGCTTTCATCACTGGCTCCTGCATTTCTGTTGCAATCAAGTCTGTTCTGTTCTGGGCTCTGGTTCACGTCTACCGCAGCTTCGGGCAGGGGCTCAGGGAGAGAAGTAAGTACCCCAAAAATTCCCTGGGAAGGGTGGAGGCTGGTCTGGCACAGGGAAGGAGCCAGGAAAATCCGTAGGGATAATCCCAGGAAAAGGCAGATCCCCAGTCAGGCAGTGCTGCAGAATTATCAGGCCAAAGCTCAGAAGTCGGGTGGGACAGATGTGGCTTTTCCCTGAAGAAAGCTGCTGTACCTGAGCAAGAACTGCTGTCCAAAAACTCACACCTGTGTGAGCAAATCTGTCTCCTTGCAGTTTTTCTCTCACACTGTAAAACAGAGACAATAAAGGGACCTGGAAGCCACTGATGTGACACAACCCAAAGCTGTTCCTGAGGGTCACAGCCCCTGCAGTGACTGAGCCCCTGCTGACCGAGCTCCTTCTCTCCCTGCAGTGTTTTCCTCCTATGGAAGGATCGACTCCTGAGGCCTCCCCGTGCTCCCCTGCAGCTCCCACAGGGTGCAGCCCCCCCTGGAGCTCCTGGTGGCAATCAGGGGTCGCTGTCCCACCATGGAGGAGGTGCAGGAGGTGTCACACGATCCTTGGAGCAGCGCAGGTGGGGCAGAGCTTAAAAAGCAAAATGGGCTGGGGAAATTCCCAGCTGATGCTGCTGACAGGACTGAGCATCTTTCACTCCTTTTCCTTTGGAGGAACAGGGGGTTCACCCTGCATGTGGGTGGGGAACGTTGCTCCTTTCAGTGCTTTTTGCTTGGAGAGACACAAGAAATCTGCACACCCCTCTCCTCTGTACCTGGCTGGAAGGAGATTCTGTCATTTCCCAGCTGGGATCTGCTGCTGAGCAGCTCCAGCCCTGCAGGGTTGGTGGCAGTGGTGTCCCCTGCCCAGGGCTCCTTTTTCTCCTCTGGCTTCAGAATATTTCAGTTATTTTCTTTTTAACCCCAGCTACACATCAAACTGCTCCCTGTAACCTCAGCCCTCCCTCAGTGTAACCAAGGTGCCATTTCAGACCAGGGGGACTGTTACAATTAAGCCTTTAATATTGTAATTTAAAACTTTGGTATTTTGACTGGAACCTTTAACTACTGGCTATTTTTTAATAAAGTATAAGCACAGTTTGTGTATGGATAATTATTTCCAATTCACTGGGAATTCCCTTACAGAACTGAATGGGGAAGAGGTTGGGACTGGAATTCCTGGGTGCTGTGGACGTTGCCATTACACTTCTCTTCAGATACTTTATTTGCAGGCAGCTAGACACTGCAAAAATCAGTTAAAATTAAATATTTAGTAATATTTAGTAATATTAATTAATATTCAAGCAGCTTTTTAAGGAGATTGACAAGGATTCTATCAAAACTGCTGCAATTTTTTTCCTCATTTTAGCAATTTAAATCAGAATTTCTGTTATAAATGTGTTTTTCTCATCTTGATCTCCTAAACCTGAATCAAATCCCCTTTATCTGTACTCAAGGGAGGCATGAAGAGGTTAATGGCAACTGGCCAGACTGCAGGGGCTGAGAGAGCAGCAGCTGCCTCTGACTTCATCCCACAAACCCCAGAGGCACTGGGGATTGCTGCTGGAAGAATGAAACATTTAAATGTCACAATGAGAGGTTTTCAGTGTTTCCCTCAGCCCAGGCCAGGCAGGGCTCTGCTCCTGCACAGAGCCTGTGCTGGGGCAGGAGGAGGTGAAGGAAATGTTCTGTGGCCAGGTCACGGTGTCACTGTCACAGAAAGTGCTTTGGCCAGGGACAGCAGGGAGTCTGTCACCAGCCAGGCATGGAAAGGTGGAAAACTCTTTCCAAGGTGCCTTGTCAAACAGAAATTCCACTTGAAAACAGCTCCTTTACCTGCAAAAGGCACCTCCTTGTCAAATAAAAACTCCATTTAAAGGCAGCTCCTTTACTGCAGATAACATCTCCTCACATCTCTCTCTACTGTGGGATGAGTTGCAGATTAATTATGAAATCAAAAGACTCTGAAACATCATCATTAATCTCAAGTCCCATGACAAAGTTCTAGAACTTTACACAAGATTTGTTTCAACTTGCACAGCAAATCCAGCAATTATTTTGACTTTTGAGGAAAGCCTGGTATCAGACATTCAAAAAAACCTTGGGTGTATTCCCAGAAAACAGATGCCACTGTCCCATGAGAAGTGTCAAACCCCACACAATTCCAAGCAACTGGTTGGGAATTCACAATTTTATATCCTCCCCAGTCAAAGGGCAAGTCAACCAATCCAACTTTACAAAAAGATTTTATTGAAAGGATTGAAAAATATTTTGTTTCTCAACAATATTTAAAACCAAGTTTTCAATGTGTTAACAATATGTAACAGGATTTTTTCATCTTTTAAAAATTCAGTACACTGCTTTATTCCCTACTACAGTTGGTAACAAGTTCTCCAATTTCTACCAGAGGACAACTTTAAAAAAACAAAATGAAATTAATTTCCCAGCTTCCAATTTGGCCCTTTGTAGATGAAAGGATTTGTAGGTGCCAGTGACTTACAAACCCTTTCATTAAAAACTCTTAATCAGCAAACCCCCATTTTTTTAGCACAGTTTAACCAAGTTATTCTGAATAAGCTACATCAACAAAATGAGGTTTTTATTGCCAATAAAGCGAGGTGCATTCCAGCTTTTTTCTGGAGCAGCTCAAAGGCAGAACTCAGGGCTGCTCCAGCCTCGCTCTCCTGCAGTTTGCAGATTAAAAGCCTTGGAAAGGGACTTTGTACACTCAGATAAACTCTGTGATGCATTAACACAGCTGGGCCAGGGAGAACCAAGGCAGCTTTGGGAGGAAAAGCCAGGGCTGAAGTCACCGAGTGCCTGCCCTGCCTGGGCTCAGCAGGCACCCAAAAATGCCTTTTCTCAGCAGCAATTCTGGGCTGCAGCAGCCTCAGAGGCAGCAATGCAATTGCAGCAGGTGATAAATTGAAAGAAGAAATTTCAAGCCAACCCCTAATGTAGATCTAAAGTAGTTCAGTACACTTTGATTACAGATTTCGTTACCTGTGCACTCTGAAAATTAAAAGTTCGGCAGTTTAGTAAAGAATAGCTTTACTATTATAAAAAGCATAAATAAAAAGTGCTGAATATAGTTTTATCTTTAAAAAAATACTAGATAAGGCTCATAAATCATTTCACCTCTGCAAAATGATTTTCCACCCCCCAGTGTGCCTAGAACTGCTCATTCTCCACTCATCCACACGTTTCTCTAGACACCATACCCTGTTCCTTCTCTCAATTATTGCATGTTTAAATAAAATAGTTTCAAAGCAAAAAGCCTGACACTTCTCTAGTTCAAAAAGTAGCCAGTTATCAAATAACTGAATACTCCACATAGGAAACCCGTAAGCAGCTTCAAAACAGTGATAAAACAATTACTGCAGATTCAAGTGAAAGAGAAACCCCAAAAGCTCTCTGGATATTCTCCAAGATATCCCAAAATCCATCTGGTTTTTGACCAAATCAACCCAATATTCTATTTTACAAAATGTACAAACCAAGGGTTAATTTATATGGACAAGCTGTTGTGATTTGCATCATTACCCAAGAGTTTGCTTCTCTTTTCTGGAAAGTGCTCTCCCCTGCATCCCATGAGCTCAGCCCAGGGCAGCATCCTAAGGGATGGGACATCATTGAAACCACCAGAGGACAACAGATCAGGCAGAGTTTGGGAATGAACCCATTTCCCATTTCCACTTTGGACCACAGAAACAACGTAAGACAATCATGAAAGAAGTTCAGCATTCAGAGATTCTCACTCCTTTCCCAAGGAAATCCCAGGAAATTCATTTATTGGCAAGGACCTGCCACAGGCATTTAACAGCTCCTGTCCCTTCCTTTAGTGAGCGATGCAGCAAGACTGGAAAACGCTGAAGTTTGGAGAAGATGATCAAGAGACTGCACCACAGAGAACATAAATGTAAACATTATCCTTGGGTTTGCTACTTTGCAGTTAAAGTACAGTACAAACCCTTTTTTTTCCCCCAAACCAGTTCTTCTGTTTGGGTTCGGGGTTTTTTTGTTTGTTTTTCTTTCATAAAAGCACATACAATAAAATATGTACAAGAGAGAAGTTAGAAATGTTTGAAAGCATCTTAAAAAAAACATAAATGTGAGACTTATAATATCTTGAGTGTGCTGAAGGCACCGTTGCTACTCCACTGGGAATGTGTCCTCTCATTTCTCCAGCCCACCAAAGCAGAATCCCATCCTGGATTACTCAGCACCAAGAGTTGGGAGGTATCCCTGGAAGTTGAGGGCATTCAGGATCTAGAATAGGATTATTTTCTTCAGGACTAGAATTCAGTAGCAATTGAAGTCCAGATTCTTCTTGAACACTTGGAGAATTATTATTATTATTATTTTAAACATGATAGTCTCTAATGCTACCATTTATCCCAGGGAATCAAACAAAAATAATGAGAAAAACCAACACATGGATGATGGAAGTGCAGAGCTATGAATTAGCTCAGCTCCAAACCCAGAGAAACCTGTAATAATTAATGCTCATCCCTGCTGTTTGTGGGTATTTCCACAGTGCTGACAGCCAAGGGTCAACCACTGCTCAAATGGGCACAAGAGAGAGAAATGTATATATAAAAAATATATACCTTTTATTACTAATTCCATCTATTAATAAAAAACATCCTTTGTGGGTGTTTCTTTAGTTGTCACACTTGCAAGTAAGAAAGTATTTTCTGGGCCTGTGGTATTTAAGATAATAAAGAGGAGCTTTTTTTTTTTTTAAAAGAAAACATCTCAGATTTTTCTGTCCCTAGTAGTGTTAAATGGAGTTACAAACCTATAAATGAAAGAGATTTTAATGCCACTTTTCTGCTGCCACTTTTCCCTGGTGTAGCTACATTCAGCCTACCATGGAACTGGTAAGTCAGAGGTTACAATCAAATCTGCAGATGTGGTTTTTGATAGCAGTCAGGAATAATCTGCTCCCTGGGAAGGAAATTCAGATTCTGGATCAGAACCATCAGAGCCTCCCACTCTTGGTGGGCAGGAGGGAGCTCAGCCCTTCCCAGCCACAGCCACGAGGCAGCTCCAGGGCGGTGCCAGCACCCAGAGCTCCAAAATCCAAGCAGAGGGGAGGGATTCTGCCACATCCCAGTGCCAGCAGCCCTGCAGGGTGTGGACATTCAGAACTCCTCCTCCTCCACGGCGAAGTTGTTCTGCTTCTTGCGGACGTTCCAGTGCAGGCACTGGGCCAGGCTCTCGAACCAGTCGCTGACGGGGTCGCGGAAGCAGATGGAGGGCAGGGGGTAGCACGAGGTAGTGATGCTGATACTGCAAGGGCACAGGAGTCAGGCAGGGCAGGGCAGTCAGGCACAGCCCAGCTGTCCTGCCCTTTCAACAAAATCCCATTTCGAGAAAAACAAACAGGTATTGATTTCCCCTTCTCTCAATAGCACAGCCCCTGATCCTTTTTTCACTGGGTATTCGTTCATCTGCCAAACAACAGCTCTCCATGGCCAGTGGGCTGAACTAAAGCTGGGCTTAGCTGGGCCTTGAGTGACCAGTAGAGCTCTGGGAACACCTCCTGAGAACCCCTCCTGCAGCCTCTGGCATCTCCTACCCTGGGCAAAGCAAACCCAAGGCACCTCCTGGCATTTCCATTTCAAGTTTTAACCCTTCCATGGCACCCTGCAGCCTCTGGCATCTCCCCCACAGGGGAAAGGAAACCCAAAGCACCTTCTGGCATTTCCATTTCAAGTTTTATCCCCTCTGTGCCATCCTGCAGCCTCTGGCATCACCCACACAGGGGCAAAGCAAACCCAAGGCACCTCCTGGCATTTCCATTTCAAGTTTTATCCCCTCTGTGCCATCCTTCAGCCTCTCGCATCTCCCCCACAGGGGAAAGGAAACCCAAAGCCCCTCCTGGCATTTCCATTTCAAGTTTTAACCCCTCTGTGCCATCCTGGAGCCTCTGGCATCACCCACACACGGGCAAAGCAAACCCAAGGCACCTCTTGGCATTTCCATTTCAAATTTTAAGCAACAAGCCCAAGGATTCCAGAGTGTAACTAAGGGCCAAACCTTGTGCTTGGATCTTTACTGGGCTCCTGAACTCTTTTATAGATGATCCAAGCTCAGAGGAAATAAAACCTGTTCAGGATGGGGGGTTACACCAGCTCTACATTTTCCTTCATGGAAACTTGTGTGGGCCAAGAGAAAAAAGGACATTTTGAATTACAAATCTGCCAATCTCCCTCCCAGAGCTGCCTTTGGTCACCTCCACCACCACTTACTGAACAGAAAACTGGGGGACTTCACACCCTCCTGCTCACTCAAGCCACCACAACCACTCCCAGTTCACCCAGTTTAATCCAGTTAAGGAGTTTCCCAGCACCTGTTGGGTTTGTAACCTCCAGAATTCCTAAGGTTTATCTTGAAGATAAAATTTACAGAGTTTTCTAAAGATATGCCCGTCTCCCTTGCCAAGCATGCAATGTTTACAGAGTCTGAACATTTCACTTGCTTTTATGGGAAGATCTAAAGAACTCAAGTTAGAAATTAAATCCTTTTAGTGCAGTCTGTGCTCTGGGAGGTGTTAGGGTTTATAAAAGCTTCTCTCTTCACTGCCAAAAACCCTTTTGGCAGATGTTAGAGAGAATGAGGGAGCTGCATGAATCAGGATTTTCTATACTTAGAGATAATACAATCAGAAAAAAAGGTTTGACCTGTCTCCATGGCATATTTCCTGCCTCTTCCTTCCATCAAACGAAACCCACGCTGTGTTCCTGGCATCTGGGGAGAGCATAATCTGAAAAACAGGAATCAGATGAACCTCAGGTCCAAAACTCCAGAGCAAGGAACAAAAACCTCCTCCCTCCTCCCTCTGAGTGCAGAACTGAGACTGGAACTCCACAGCTGCACTGGAATTCCTCTGCTGTCCATGGCAGCACTGCACTTACACCACTCAAGCTCCAAACCTTTGTTGTTTGTTTATAAATATGTATTTTTCTATATGCATCATATCCCTTTTTGTAAATACAAGGTCATAACCCACACAGACCTTCCAGTTCCAGCCAGTTCAGTTTCTGTAACTTTAATTCAGTTACAGGAGCTGACTTTGCTTTTCTTTCAAGAAACATAATGAAGTTATGAAAAACACATAGATTTTAATACATAATGAATCCAATGCTTTCAAATTTAGTAAGTTTGGCTCCTATTTAAATTACATTCCTATGAAAAGAATTATCCACTGGCCAGTAACACCCACTGACATGAAAGTGTAGGCTGAGAGCAGTGCCATGAATAAACATTGAATTTGTGTTGTAAAACAGGAACAAAAAGTCCAGAACACACTCATTTCTCAATGCTCATCCTCTAACACCCCGAGGAGCCCTTCCAGATCAGCTCCCTGCCTACTTGAGCAGGCTGGTAACAGAGACAAAAGGAGAAAAGGGTTCTTCCTTGCAAAGAGTATTTGTCCACAATAGCCATTAACCAAGTCTATTTTATATTCAGCTATTAAATGTCTTTTTTCTGCAAGACAACATTAACTAAAGCTGAATACTGAGTTGCAGATAATGCTACCAGTTTATCCTTAAGATCTGAAATGTTTCTGCAAGAAAGGAGAATTTTGGGTTCCCTTCGGCAATGATCATTTACAGGCACTTGAGCCAAGATTCTGGAAGGTTTTTCATAATGTAAATGTAGGAATTCCCATTTTGTAGAATGTTACAGAACTACAATCCAGTTGGAAAAGTGTAAAGTATTCCACTGGTGGGTAAACTCTAAAGAAAGCCACAACCTTGAACCAGACTTGGTCTAATCCTGCTCCAAGTGAGAGGAAGCAGGAGCCACACGACACCTCCCGCCCTCCTCACATCCCTGTGGCCCCTCCAGTCATTTTTAATCCACAAGGAGAAATGAAATGACAGCAGCCAACCTTGAGTTCCACTCCAGCAGGGACCACGATGGGTCTGAAGGACAGGGAGTGGGGGCAGATGGGGGTGATCATGATGGCAGGGACGTTGGGGTGGATCATGGAGGCCCCGGCCGCCGCGGCGTACGCGGTGCTGCCTGTCGGCGTGGACACGATCACCCCTGGGGACACAGACAGGACAGGGACATCAGCACTGAACCAGGGACTGCTTGGGGACACCAAAACATCCCACCCTCACCCTGGGGACAGGAAACAGGACAGGGACATCAGCACTGAACCAGGGACTGCTTGGGGACACCAAAACATCCCCCCCTCATCCCTGGGGACAGCAAACAGGACAGGGACATCAGCACTGAACCAGGGACTGCTTGGGGACACCAACACATCCCACCCTCACCCTGGGGACAGCAAACAGGACAGGGCCAGCAGCTTTAACAACCAGGGACTGCTTGGGGACATGAACACATCCCACCCTCATCGTGGGGACAGCAAACAGGGCAGCTTTAAAACCAGGGACTGCTTGGGGAAACATCCCCAAAACATCCCACCCTCACCCCTCGGGACAGCAAACAGGACAGCTTTAAAACCAGGGACGGGTTGGGGAAACATCCCCAAAACATCCCACCCTCACCCCTCGGGACAGCAAACAGGACAGCTTTAAAACCAGGGACGGGTTGGGGAAACATCCCCAAAACATCCCACCCTCACCCTGAGGACATCAAACAGGACAGGGCCACCAGCTTTAACCACCAGGGACTGCTCTGGGAACACCAAAACATCCCACCCCCAACCCCTGGGGACAGCAAACAGGACAGGGACAGCAGCACTGAACCAGGGACTGCTTGGGGACACCAACACATCCCACCCTCACCCTGTGCACAGCAAACAGGACAGCTTTAAAACCAGGGACTGCTTGGGGAAACATCCCCAAAACATCCCACCCTCACCCTGAGGACATCAAACAGGACAGGGCCACCAGCTTTAACCACCAGGGACTGCTCTGGGAACACCAAAACATCCCACCCCCAACCCCTGGGGACAGCAAACAGGACAGGGACATCAGCTCTAAAACCAGGGACATCCCATGCTGGCAAATTGAACCTCTCCCGTTGGATTTCACAGCTCAACTGCAACACACACCAAGGGAGAAACTCCCCCCTGAGTCTGCCATGTGGTTTCACAAGTTGCACAAACTCAGGTTACACAATTTGGTAATAGTGACTTTCATTTTTTTTCTTTAAGGGTAAGAGCTTT
The DNA here is from genome assembly GCA_013400215.1 of Cisticola juncidis. Taxonomy (NCBI): domain Eukaryota; kingdom Metazoa; phylum Chordata; class Aves; order Passeriformes; family Cisticolidae; genus Cisticola; species Cisticola juncidis. The sequence continues at coordinate 191,341 of VXBR01011568.1, read as the reverse complement.
AAAGATTAACTCCTGTCGTTCAGGAGTTGAGATTGTTTGATTTCAGCAAATCCCAGATACCCAGGCCAATCTTTTCTGAGCTATTTCTTACCCTTACCTGAAATATAATACCCCAAAAAAGAGCTGCTTGCCCTTGCATGCATAAACAAAATCTTTCAGCACCTAAAGCTTCACTGTGGGAATGAACACACCCATTCTTTGCACACTCATGTTTGCTGTCAGCAGTGAAGTGGAGCTCTGTTTCCATGAGAGAAAAAACCCTCCAGGAGAACCCAGAGCTCTTTCTCCATGAGAGAAAAAACCCTCCAGGAGAAAAAACCCTCCAGGAGAACCCAGAGCTCTGTTTCTGTGAGAGAAAACCCTCCAGGAGACCCCAGCAGCCTGGGACAGCCCCAGCAGCACTCACCATCCCCCTGCACCGTGGTGATCAGGTGCCCATCCAGAAACACATCCACGTTGGACAGGTAGGAGGAAGGGCCACGATCCACCACAACCTCATTGAGGACCTGCCACGACACCAAACGTTACCCCAGGCTGCTGCTGCTGCCTTGGCAATGAAATAAATGTCAAAAAACAGAACATGCTTTCCCAAAAATTCGTGTCGATTTAGTACCTGTGAATAGAATTCTCTTTACACTTCTGTCCTACTGAGTTGCAGCTGAAGCTTTGAGATGTTAAGAATTAGTCCCAGGAGCTGGTCACTAACAATGTGCAGGTTATAGAAATGTTTGGTGTGCCTGACTTCAAAATTATTGCTTTGTTTTCAAAAGAGAAGGAAGGTTGGACTCAAGCTTGGAGATATATATGTATAAGTACATATATATATTGCATTTAGAGCAGAGTTGGAGCAGCAAGAACCAGCCCCACGCTGCTGGGGGCAGTTTTAATGAAATAAATACAAATTACAAACAATAGATTGGTTTTTTTGGTTCGTTTTGCCCTCTGACCTGGTATTGCATAATTTGCTTGCCCACTTCTTTCTCCAGGTTTGCAGACACGAGTCCATTCTCCTCTATCCCATTCTGCACCGTGGATTTCTCCCTGTGCTCCTTCACCACCTTCACCTTGAGCCTGCTCCGGAGAACCAGAGCTGCATTGCCTGGAGGGGGACAGGAAAACACACAAAAATGAGATGCTGGCACAGGAAATCACCCCAGCAATGACTAACAGGCTCTGTGAAATGCCATCCATCCATTCCTGAGCTTTCATCATTCCCAGTTTCATTTACAACATAATTAGCCACACTTGGCTGAGGCTCAAAACTGATTTTTAGTAGCAACGAGCAAAAATCGAAGTCAAATTTCAAACCAGTTCCTTCCTACTTTTCTCATTATGCAAAAAGAAAATGTAAATTTTATATAGACATGATTAAAATGGGAAACCACTGTTGGGCTCATGTGATCTTCAGTAAGACAAAAGCTAAGCTTAGAGAAAATTAAAGAATTAGACCCATATTAAAAATAACCTTCTAGTGAGGTTTTATACATCTTTTCAGGAATCTGCTTTGGATGCAACTCAAATAACCTCATGCTGAAGAAACAAAGAATTTATTTCCTTAAATATTTTATTTGCCTGACTTCTCAGTATTTAAACATTGCACTTTGTTTCTCTGCTTAGTTACCATTTAACATAAATTCTATGTTATCTTACACTTAATTACTCCATAAATTTATTTCTTAGCTCTTTTCCTTTACAGAGCAGTACAGAGAGCAGCACTGGAGGGGTCAATGCAATGCAAAGCTTCTCTTAATTTGAGATACATTTTTGGTAATTAAATACTGCTCTTCATTTCAGATACATTTTTCAAATTTCAAATCTCAAGGTCAAACCTAAAGGAGTTGATTAAGAAAAAATAACAAACAAACACCACACCTTGTCCCCTTAAATTTACCTTCTATAACCTGAGTGACTTGGGACTGAAAATTCTCAAAATTAAATGGAGTAAGAAATCCAAGGGATCCCAGATGAAAAGCCATAACTGGAGGTACACTGCCCTATCAATAAAGAAAAGAGTTTTAAAGCTACTCAGTCAAAGCAATCAATCCACACTTCAACTATTTGCCTGTAAATATTGTGACTATTGATGAAACTTCAACTGTGCTTAATAAAAAACAACACATTTGACATTCTTTTCACAAGGTAAAAAAGAGGGAATGAAGAACAAAAGACAAATGCTCAACTCAGCAACAAAGTAGGGGAAAAATCACTTTAAAATACTTCCAGAATAAAATGTTTATGGGTCTATTTCCCATGAAAACCAACCTGGAAAAGTGAAGAAGCATAAAGTAAGGTCCCATCTCCTCCCAGGCATATGATAAAGTCTATCTGATTGGAGATATCATCATAGTCTAGGAGCAACATGGAAATAAAAAGTTTTGAATTAAATTGTATCCACAATCTTAATTTCCTAAGAAAAAAATAGGAAGAAAAATTACAATTTGCAGCATGCAAATATTCCCTCATGAATATATAAAAAACCACAGCTAGGATGTAACAACAACTGTCTGCAAAAGACAAAAGTTTTACAAATTGCCTCAACAACTAAGAAAACACCAAGACAAAAAAAAAATACCCTCCAACTGTCCTTTCAAGAAATCCTTTCCATACCTTCTCTGAAGGTGCAAAATTTCTTCTTCACTGGTCCAAAATTCTCATCATTTGCTATAGCAGGGTCTTCCAACACTTTTTTTTCTACATACACTATCATATTGTTCTCCTGAAGAGAGAGAAAATCAGCTTGTGAGGGACCTGTTTTTTCCATTAAAGACATATAAATAATATTTACAGTAGTGTTCTGCACTATTTTTAATGTGTAGTCTGATCTTAATGAGAATTTTGCAGCATGCACAGACCATTTAAGAAATTAAAGTTTGGTATACAGATTATATGATACAGCAACACTGCTGTGTTTGCTCAAGGCTTGGAGGTTTAAGCTTTTTATATCCCATTCCTGTCATTTAGAACTGCAAAGAGAATGGAAGTTTTTACTTTAACAGTTTTAATTTTAAGCATCATACCGATCTTAACTTCTGTAAGAAATTTTAGTGCACGCGGTGTCAGTGGGTATAAAGATTTGTTTGCACAAATTCTGCACAGAGTAAGCAGGTGGAGAGAATTGTGTAATTTTTATTTTCTCACCTCAGTGAGGTACACACAGAGCTCTTTGAAGGGCTGCAGCAGACTGGCATCTCGGATCTTCTTAATCACAAGGACACTCTTGGGAGGTTTGTTCCATGTCAACCGCTGGCTCGCTGGATCCTGAATGTGCCTGGGGACAAAAAAATCCCCAAAATCACCACATTTTGGTGTGAAACCTTTCTGACCTGACAAAAACACATCCTGCAGTATGGGGAACACACAGCAGGCAGGGAAAGGCAATAATTCACATTGCAGTGAGGTCTCTGAGCTTTACTATGTGCAGCTGATAAATCAGAATTAATAATTCTGGTCCCTGCTGCCCTGTGAACGACCTGTGTCAACAGGGACCTGCACAGAAGCACCACAAAACCTCTCAGATCAAGTTCCTCAAGTGTCGGACACTACAGTGCTGATTTCCTGCTGTTTTAGTGCTCACTCAAAGGAGAAACACTCAATTAGAGGATCTGAAAAAGTCACAGCAGAGTTTTCTTCCCCATCCAATACCCTAAGTCAAACAACTTACTGTAAATTTAAAATTCGTTTTATTTCAGTGCTCACACAGCAGAAACTAAAGGTTAATGCAGGGCTCTAATATCAATAATGCTGGCAAGAATTAGGGATTGCAGCATTGAATAAACCCAGAACTAGCACCAACTTGATTCAAACAAAAGCCAGGCTGCCTTTTCTGCTGTACTCACCAGTTCCATGCAGTTCTACTGAATGAAAAGTTATTCATAACTTGCTTTAAGATCTTCATGTTTCTTTCCAGGGCTCAGGCAAATGCAACAGCTCCAAATAAAATAAAATGCTGAGGCTTTTATCACTTATTAATAACTGCAACCTCATTTTACCCTGAAAAATTGTTTTTTCTTCTGTTGAAGATTTCAATCAGTTCCAATAAAAAGCTGTGAGGCTTTACAAAAAACCCTGTGTAAGACTTGTATTCCAGATCTTCGAGACAATGTTTCATAAAGAAAATCCCATTTCAAGAAAAATAAACACGTATTTGATTTCCCCTTCTCTCAAGAGCACAAGCTCCTGATCCTTTTCTCACTGAGTATTCATTCATCTGCTCATCAAAAATCAAGTTTGCAAGCTCTGGAGCTGCTGGTTGTATTGAAAAAGACATCCAACATTCCCTAACTTAAGGCTGCACATAAAAAAAGCCCAGGAAAAAATCATAAAAATGATGATTCTCTGTTAGAAATAATCCCTCCAGTGAGGAGAGTTGAACAAAATAACCCACAGCAGAGCAGAAAAAACACCAACAAGGTTTTGCTTGTTTTTAAAACGCACAAAACCTCGTGTGTAATAAAAGTAATTTACAAGTTGCTTTTCAAACAGCCCTTGCCTTCAGCAGCCTGGGGGCAGCTCTGCTCCCAGCCCAAGCTTTTCCCTGGCACAATCCCATCCCTGTCCTTATATCCGTGCCTGGGCCAGCCCCTGGGAGGAGCAATTCCCAGGTCAGGTGGGTAAACACGATCTGGGCTGGCTCTCACTGCCCTGCAGCACCCCAGGGCTCTTTACAGCACCGCGGGGGAATGAGGAAGCTCTGGGTGCCAAAGGGAGGGATCTGTGGGACACTTTCTCAGGAAAGGGTTGGATATAACCAGGAAGGTTACAGTCTACAGATGTAGAGAACCAGGAAAATAAATACTGACTCAGTACCTTACAGTTGACTGGAAGAGCAATTAGATAGAACTTTTTTAAAGAGGCAAAAATCACGGGATGGTTTGGGTTGGAAGGGCCTTGAAGCCCATCCAGTCCCACCTTCCACCATCTCAGGTGGCTCCAAGCCACGTCCAACCTGGTCTTGGACACTTCCAAGTGGGGCAGCCACAGCTTCTCTGAGCCCACCTTGGTTAAACCCTGAAATTCCTCTCCTGGCCAAGGCAAAACCTCATTTAGTAAGTATATAACAGCTGCTGTAGAAAGTTATGCCGCCCACCCTACAAAATTAAAATGTTTATTTGCTCACTAAGCAGAAACCAGCCCTTATTTCCACATTTATCAACAGCCTAAATGCAAACTTGATTTAACTGAAAGTGCCAGAGACCAAACACAAAAAATTCAAAGTACAAATTCAGACATCATCACCAAGGGAGGGAGAAGGCTTCACTCAGATTTCACAGCACACAGAACAGTTCCTCTTCCTCCCCTTGTGGTGCCCAGAAGAATTTTTACTGAGTTGGAAATATGAGAGTTGCCATTTTAGACACCAAACTACAGATTTCAGACCATGCCAACTTGGCAGAGCTGTCCCCTGGATGGCAATCAACATGAAAACCTCTAAATATCAGCTAAAATATAAACACTGCTGATTAGGGGGTGAAAAAAGTGGAATCAGTGGAAAAGCAAAGTGGTTTTGCTGGCCACAGAAGGGGCACAGTGCCACTGGTGGGAGGAGTACTCACATAATCGTTTTAGGATTCTGCAGCATGCAGGCCTTTGGTCCAAACGTGGTCACTGGGCATGGTCCGTGCAAGGAGCGCGTTCTCCTGGAGAAACAGAAAATAATCAGTGAGTAAGAGAGAGGTGGTGACAACCTGGGGCTGTCTGGCTGCTCCAGCACCGAGTCCTCCTCTGAACCAGCTGCACAGAAAAAACAAAGGGCAAAGTGCATTTCTGAAACCTACGTGAGAGCTTCCCAGGCTGGGTAATTTTACAGATTAGCTCTCACATTTCCATCGGCTCCTGAGTGACACCAGTTTCATTGCTGCAGGCACAAGAACAACACTTTTATTCTGTTGTTCTTAAAGCACTGCATCTTAGCTAAAACCATACATTTTAGGATGACTGAGCCTGGTATCAATCAGCTAAAACAGCTCAGTGAGTGCTCTTCCCTCACTGAGGGCAGCAATGGACAGACATTGGGTTTCCCAGTGTGTGATTTAAACATTTACAAGGAGCTCTACAACACCTTCAGATGTTTTTGGCATGGTCAAGTCACAGAGATGTGTGCCTTGATCATTTAAACACACTTAATAAATTAATCAAACAAATCCTTGAACTCTAAGGCACACTGAGATTTGTATCTGCAGTATCAGGCTGTAATTTTGAACAGGCTGAAAAAAATTTGCTATGTCCCCTCATTTATTTCTCTAAAAAATTCTTTGTTTTCTTATAAACAGGGGCTCTGAGGTGTCATTTATCCTCAAAATTGAATCTACCAGGACACAGGGTTATTCCTGGCTCTAGGATGAGATTATATGGACAAAGTCAGAGCTCTTCAGCCTCACCTCTCTCCCAAAAAGCTGGAACTGAGAGCAAAACTTGCTCAAGTCATGGAACTGTTGAAGCATTATGTGACTCCTATTAGAATTATTCCATTATAAGAAGGGGGGAACATTTCTTTCCTGGGCTTAATTCAATCACATCTTGCTTGTAACAATCATCACTGCTGGTGTTTTTTATTGTGTGTTACAAAGTAGCCCAGACCAGCCTGATGACTCACTCCTAGAGCTAAAAAAACCCTCAGAAATGTAATAAAGATCAAAACCAGATCACAGGTTAAACATATAATTAAGGAACAACAGCAACATCTTATTTGTTCCTTGCCTAATAAAATAGGCCAGTCTAAGATTTGAATTCCAGTAACAAAACCAGAATAATTTCTTTTCCATCTCTAAGTCCAGGCATGACTGACCAAGTCAGATAAGTACATTACTAAGTGTTTAATAAAGTTTACCTTATTTATTTAAAACAGAAAAATGAGCAAGAACCAACATAACAAGAGATTAATGTGTCAATATGGGCAAAGGGCTGATAAGTCTCTATCTGCTTGTGCACAATCACCCTTGGCATTAGGATGGTTAAATAACACCCTGGCAGCATCACCTCCCACTTCTTGCTTCACTCCAGCTTCTCCCAGATAACTGTAATTTTTGCTTTCTCCCAACACAGGTCATTATTTGATGCCACTCCCAAATTCTGTTCCTATATGAGGCACTAAATATCCATGTCTGACCTTCATGACATTCCAAAAGTTTCCTCTGCATGCCCTATTTAATAACTGGTGTAAATTTTCCCTGAGATTTCAGGGTTTTATTCGTTTTATTTGTTTTATGAGTGCTCAATAAAGTGCTTGAGCGAACAGAATTTCAAGTTATTCACAGCCAGGCTGCCTTTGCTAAGAATGAGCAGCAATGCCCTGGAAATTATTCAGCTTTTAGGGAAATCTACTTATCAGTTCCCAGCAGATGGGCAGCTACCTGGAGCTGAAGAGCCCAGAGGAAGCCTGAGAGCAGCACTTCCTGACAGCCTAAAAATGCCTTGAGACAATTTAGCTCTGAAGTGAAGACAGCAGTGAATGACTGCAGAACAATAACACTAATGAAGGAAAATCTCAGAAGTAATTACCCTGATTCAAACCCACAACGGACACAGAGCCCTTCTGGTTGAAAAAGCAGCTGTTTAGCTAGAAAATAATACAGAAAAATTTAGACCACATGGTCTTCTCTGCAGATTGACTGAGAGGTTTGAGTAGGGAAGGGAAAACCACGAGTTTCACACCACAATTTAAATATCAACTCTTTCATTTTGACCATACACACATCACCAGAGCTACCACAGAGCACAGCCCTCAGAAAACACTTCCCAGAAGCATCAAATTCACTGAACTACAAACACAGAGCAGTCCTTTTCCTAACCTTTTAAGGCTTTTAGCTTGCCTCCCTTCACCACAAAGCTGCCCCCTGTGCTTTTCAGCCTCACCCGTGCTCGCTCTTGCCTCCCAAGAACATTCCTACCAGCAAAGCAGGAGCTCTGAACAGAAATTCCATCTGCTGAGCAGCTCCCTCGTGGCTCTGCCCATGCTTTTAGGGACAGTCACAGCACAAGGAAGGTGAAGTCCTGCTGTGCCTCCCACAAGATCGAGACGCGGCGCTGCCCCTGCCCGCCGTTCAATATTTACACAGGTCCAAAGATCAGCAAATCAAAAGCTCTGCCCACATGACAGGAGCCTTGCAATGAGATCAGAACTTTGGTCCACAAAAAAAATGGGTGTTTCTCACTGCTTTGAAACAGTCTGCAAACACAAACTTACTTTTTGCTGCCCCACACATAACCTAACACACGGGTTTTTAACACACAGCACTAAAGCTCTGGCTTGAGCTTTTGTAGAAGTCTGAAAAATTGTCTCTACTGTGGACTGATTATTTTTTTGGAGACTTTGAGCTCTGCAGGCACCTGTTTTGACAACCCATGAAGCTTTGATTCTGAGTCTGCTCTTACTCAACACCCCACCTTCAACTCCCCACCTTCATTTTGAACCTTCCAAGGCCCACTTTAAGAATCCATATTAAAAAAAATACTAAAATCTAGTTAACCTCATATATTTTAACAACAAGGGGAAGCATCAGGGGCCTCACCTGAACTCTTTGGTGCTTCCAAGGGCTGGTGAAGCCGACAGACTGCGTGACTTGGCTCGGCCGCGGCTGGTGCTGCCCCACTCGTCGCCGCCGTGGCACGCGGAGCAGTGGTAGGCAGAGTCTGAGCTGCCCTCAGCCTTGCTGGCACACAGCTTCTCCCGACTCATCTCCATGCTGGAACCTCAGGAACCTCAGCCAGAGAGAAATCCAATCCCTGCCGTGGAGAGGGAGAGGCAAAATCTCAGCATTCGCAAAGGTAGCGGAGCTCTGCTTTAAATTCGAATTATGGATTCAGCTGGCTCAAAGGAAAATGGAAGCTTTGCTAACTCAATCCCTTTTCTCTCAGTAGATAACATGCTGAACATCAAAAAACTACTGGAGCTGTGTTTAACATCAAGAACTCCTGGAATTGTGCAGAAGATGAGCTGGTGCTTTGAGCTGTTTCCCTGCTTTCTGCAGCTCCTGCTCCGTGGTCAGCACATCTGACCAAGGTGGAGTCTTCCCACAGCCCCCACAGAGGGTTTTATAATTGTTTTTTAGCAATTAAAGTGCTTTAAAGTCCCTGAAAAAAACAACTCGAGGAGCATGTTACACTAAACACAGAGTTCACCCACACTAATAAAGACCTCTCCAAAGAATCTGGGAAGTTCTTCAAGGCAATCAGAAGTTCCTGGAATTAAAAATGACCAGTGTGTTCTCAGACTGAGATGAGGCTCAGTACAAAGTTGTTTCAAGAGCAGCACAGATTTGTGTCTTCAGTGACGCAAGAGATAAAATTAATTTCTTTTAGATACTGAAAAGAAAGAAAACTTTAAGTATGTACCAAGGAATCAAGGCTCAGGAAAAATGATCAAGTCTCCTATGAGGTGATACATATATTGAACAGATAAAATAGAATAAGAGAAAAGCAAACAAACAAACAAAACAAAACCCCAAAAAACCTGTCAGATAATGCAACAGAAATAACCTTAATAAACCTCAGCTTTGGAAAAAAAAAAGGTTAATATCAAGCCGAGGAGAGAGAAAAACAAGCTGGAGGACAATACCTAAGTCCTTAACTCATTTTTGACAAACTGGGGAGATGATCCAAAACAAACAGGACAAAATCAGGACAAATGTGCAGTATTTCAGTTCCACGAACAACCAGCACAAATAAAAGATAAACAGCTGGTTAGAGCACAGCTTTGCAGAAGTAAAAGAAAAAAAAAAACCCAAAACAAAACAAAGCCCAAACTTGAAATAACCACAGACATTCTAGAGATCTTGTGGGCCAGTTTTCATCATTTTTGAAGCAAATAGAGAAGAAGCCTTATCAGAATAAAAATAGAAAGCGACTTTCAGTGTATAACAAACACTAAACCATAAACAAATAGTACCCATGTGAGTGCAGCCCAGAGGAACAGCACATTCCTCAAGTCAGTTGATTCCAGCACAGGGAGGGGGAAAAAAGTTCCTTCAGTAAAATTTTGCAGATGTTTTTTCCAATGGTTTCATCACTTTGGATGAAGCTCCCACCTCATCCTGCAGAGAGAGGAACTAAATATTGGTGCAACCCTTAAAATGGGCTGTGGCTCTGGGAAATCATCACACAGTGAGGATATCTGGGGGGAAAGTCCCCAGAAAATGGCAAAACCCACAACTTCCTCAGAACCCCAACCTGCAGACAACAAAAATCAACAAAAAGCAGCTGTAATTTTAGACTCATTACTAAATCAGCCAGCACCTAATCAAATTAGAAAGTGCTCTTGCACTGCTGTATCTTACCCAAGGAGAGCACCACTACAAAGGGGTGCAATTGCTGCCAGCCATTAATGATTTATAGCATCCTGCCCTTGAAAGGTATCAATGTTTAGCTGGGGGTTACTCAGGGCTGTGTCACCTGTAACCACAGCTCGGAAACTGCCATTGCAACACACTTGCAATTTTGTCCACTTGCAATTTTGTGCCTTTGTTTTTAGACAATTCCAGCTAATATATAAATTTTGTGCCTGTTAGCTGAATGACGGAGGCAGAGAACAATTATTTATGTAATAAGCAAGATGTGTTTCCACGTGACTTTGACCGAAGAATGTTCATCTGACAGATGCTGACAGTAAAGAAAATCAGATTAGCACAAAACTGGAAGTAAGAAGTGTACAGACCTACTAAATACAGCCTAAGAACTTGATATTCCCTCCATGTAATACTTTCCAATTCAGGATGTTTTAACTACAGCTTACACCATGTACTGTTTAATTAACATTCCCTCACAAGACCTTCATTGAATAAGCAGACTTGACATAAGACAAAACTGCCACTGAACAGCTTCCAGGATTGGATCCAAAAAACTTTTAAGCACATGGTAACAAACTAATGAAAAGGCTGCTCTGTTTTAAATCATGTCCAAAATAAAAACAGCACAAGAAAAACAAGTATTGAAATGTTCAGCACTGCAGACTGAAGGACAACTGAGAAAGTGTCAACATTTAACAAAAAATATCAGTGATGGTGACACAGCAGCCAGGTGAATCACCTCTCACAAGTATCCAACTCCAGTTTTATTGCATTTATTCCCATTTTTAATTCACTGAATGTTCCCCTGAACCAGAACTTAGCAAAGGTTTCATCAAATCACCTTTATACAACCAACCCCATGACATCCCCCAAAGGAACGGCAAGGCTGCAAATCACCAAGGGATTTAATTTTATTTTATAACGACCATGCTTGTAAGCTGCTCTTTCATAACAAACTTTTCCTGTTAAATGCCCTGCCTTAAATCATCCTGGTTAAAGGATTACTGCAGGGTCCATCCTGACAAAATCCTCACAGTGCTTTAATGCCCCTCCAAGGCTGCAGCACTTGTACTGAGTTCTTAGAAATTATATCAGTAATTCAAAACTCATTTTGTACTTTTATTAACCACTTTCTCTTGGGACATAAGAGGACAGTGTTCTATCCAAAACTGTACCTCTTGTCCCATTGTACAGAGCACTGTGTGCTTGATGACTGTGCTCTGTGGAGCTTTCTTTTGTTGTATTTTGCTGAATAAAGCACTCCAGCAGAGGTTACAAGCCTATGACTCCATCCCGAAGGCACTAAACCCCCTCTTACACACACAAAAAAAGAAGGAACAACTCCATCCGACAGACAGACAGAGATGGGTTTAGTTTAGAACTTCATATTCCAGCGTGCCTGCAGAAAACCAAACCCCCTATTAAAACCCGGCAGCCCAGCAGCAGTTACAATTTTAGGTTTGGATTACACACTCAAATGCTATTTCCACCAAAAACCCAGGCGGTTTGACCATCACGTGTGCACGGCCCAGGCAAAACAAGCCCGTTTAACCCTTCCTCTCCGGGACCCCAGCACGGACCGGGCACGAAGCCCCCCAGCCCCGGGCCGGACCGTGAGGGGCGAACAGCGGGGCGGGCCCGTTACCCATCCCTGCGGGGAGCGCTCCCCGGCCTCGGGGCTGCCCAGGGATCCCCCGGGCTCTGCCGGGGCCAGCGCAGAGACCGCGATGCGGGAATGCATTTGGGCACTCGGGACGGCGGGGACAGGGACCGGGCAGGGGGCACAGGGACCCGCACCGGGGACGGGCAGCGGAGGGACAGAGGGACGCGCACCGCAGACACACACGCGCACACCCGCACCGCTCCCCCCTCAGGGCCGCGCTGCCCCGCGGGCTGCCCTGCGCGGCTCCCCNCTGAGGGTGTGTAGCGGCCGCCTGAGTGCCGGCAGCGTAGCGGGTTATAGGTTTGAGGTGCCAGTGGGGGATATGGGCATCGGACACGTCCAGCCAGCCCACAGCCCTCACAGGAGCCCACAGCCCTCACAGGAGCCCACAGCCCTCACAGGAGCCCACACCTCCGAATTCCAGCCATCTCACACCTCCAGCCATCCCATCATGAATTAACTATTCTTATTTTTTACACCTCCAACCATCCCGCACCCCTCACACCACCCAAATGCCCCCTGAATCATCACCTCCAAATTCCAGCTATCTCACACCTCCAAGTATCCCCCACCATTTCACCCCTCCAACCATCCTGCACCCCTCACAACACCCCACACTCCCCGAATCATCACACCTCCAAATTCCAACTATCCCATCCCTCCAACCATCTCACATCCCTCACGCCACCCCACAGCAGCCCACACCTTTGAATTTCAGCCATCTCACACCTCCAGCCATCCCATCCCACACCCCTCATACCACCCAAACACCCCCTGAATCATCACACCTCCAAATTCCAACTATCCCATCCTTCCAACCATCCCACACCCCTCACAACACCCAAACACTTACAGCTTCCAACCATTTCACACCTCTTGCCGTCCCTCCTCTCCAGCCACCCCACACCGCTCACCTCCAGCCATCCTGCCATCCCACCCCTGCAGCAATCCCCCATTTCCTACCTCCAAACATCCCACATCTCCCACCATCCCACCCCTCAGCTATCTTACCTCTCACCATCCCATCTCCCATCCCTCCACCCAGCCCATCTTCCCACCTTGCATGGTCCCACATCTCCCACCATCCCTTCCCTCCAGCCATTTCACCTCTCATGATCCCATCTCCCACCTCCAACCATCCCATCCCTCCAGCCATTTCACCTCTCACCATCCCACCTCCAACCATCCCTCCAGCCATTTCACCTCTCACCATCCCTCCAGCCATTTCACCTCTCACCATCCCTTCTCCCACTCTCCACCATCCCATCCCTCCAACCACCCCATTTCCCCCGATCCCACCATCCCACCTCCACCGTGCCCTCTCAGGTCAGGCACAGACTGCTCCTTCCCCTGCTCTCCACCTGCCTTTTGCCTTCCAGCTCACACCACGCCCTTTGCCAAGGGTGTGGTTGTTGGCACAGGCTTCCCTCACACCCTGCTCTCATCTCCCTACAATACCTGAACTTTTACCTTAATCAGGCCTCTCCTCATCGGGTAAATGCCTTTTCTGACACAAAACTGTTTGACAGCCCACGCCACTTTGTGAGGATCACTCCATCTCAAGTACAGGCATAAAGCGGTGAAATGTAAAAAAACATTTTCCAGTCTGTACTTGAACTGAAAAAAACAAGTTTTGGTACCTCAAGTCACCAGGAGCTTTGTCACAACTTCAGCAGAGATAGGATCAAGCTCCTGGATGGATGCCAGCAGGAAAATAATCCTTCAGTTACCAAACCTATCAGGTTTTGTAATTTCAGAATTGCATGCTCTGCTTTAAAGAGACTCACACATGAAGCTCACTGGATAAATCACACCAGGATAAACCCACACAGTAAGAGCAAGTACACCACATGAGAATGTGGCACTTGGGGATTTTTTTTTCCTTCTTCTTCCTTTATGTAGTAATTTGGTTTTGGGTAACCAGGGAGCTGTAAATAACTGATGGTCAGTAAAGTCTGAAACAAACTTGAAAAAGAGGAAGCAGTTGCCACATGTGGGAAAATACCACTGGCCATGTTACACCACTCTTGAAAGTACAGGATTTTGAGCCAAAATTTCTTTTTAGTCCTTCATTCCAGAGGCCAGGGTGCAAGGCATTAAGGCAACAATACACAGCTCTGTGGGGTTAATGATATCTCAGAGCCTCAAATGTCTTCAGCGTGCTGAAAAGGATTCTCAAAGTGTAAAGGGACACCAGAACATGACACTAGGCAGGAATTCAGCTTTAGGGACTCAAAGCACTGCCCTGAAACCTGAAGTGAAAAACCATCCTGGGAGAGATGCTCAGACACCACTCACTGACCAAGGCAGCTCTTGGGATGGACTTTCCAAATTCACCAGGGTGACAAGTGACAAATCCCCACTACAGCCACGAAAATTGACATTGGCTGCTCAAAAATAAACCCTTGGAGTGGCAGGTTGCTCTTCCCACAGCACAGCAACTTCCCTGTGGTTGCTCAACATTTTGTAAGAGGCCTGAACTCTGCAGCACGAGGAGCTCTTATCCCTGGTAATTGGTGGAGATAATTCTGCTAAGCAGCTGAGCCTGTCCTATTTATAAAAGGGCTGCAGTTAAAACAGCAGCTCTGAGCTGGGCAAGTTCAGCAGCGACCTTGGGAGCTCTGCTGGGGTGTTGGGATGAGTGTCCCGGGCTGGGACAGCTCTGCTCTGCACAGACTGCAGTGACAGGAGAAACAGAAGGGTTTTAGGTCCCTTTTAAACATTTCCTCCCTGACATCATGAGCAGAGCACTGTAGCTCAGTGCTCTAAGCCAGGTTGTGCTTCCTTTCTCTTCCAGGGAAGAAAACAAAGAGAAATGTTGGCAGGAACTTGAGAAATGAGCACAAAAACATTCTGTGGGTTTTTTTTCCTACTGGGGCTCCGAGTTCCTAGAAATAACAAAAAAAAGATAATTTCACACAATGCTGTTGTTTGACAACTTGCACAGATGTGCCTGATACAGAAGCTCTGTTCAGCCTCCACCTACACCCCAAACCTCCTTCCAGCAAGAGGCATTTCCACTGAGCAGGAAGCAATTAGCAAATTGTCTCTATTAACATGCAGCAGGGTTGAAGAACATCGTTCTTAACCTTCATTTCAAACAGCCTCTGATGACTCAGAATTCCCGAGGGATCACGAGAAGTCAAAAGGTACCACAAAGCCTAAATTGTGATGGAGATGGTGGCACATGAATGTGACAAATAAATTATTTCCCAATGGTCACACACTGACACAGAGACAGGGAAATGCTTTTCATTATTCAGGCTGATTACCAATACCTCCAATCGTTATGTAAATGTCATTGTCCCAATTTTGAGGCTGAACTACATTAATTGACTTGCATAAGGGTTAATAAATCCGAGATGAGTGCTGGGGAATGTTGGTCTGATACCCAAATTCCATCCCCAGATCATCTCTGACACTGTCAGGGTGGGACTGGGAGCTGCTGGCAGCCAGGAAAGGAAAGTTAGGTGAGAGAAGTGGAGAGATTTTGAAAAAGTCTAAGATGAATATCCAAATATGCACCCAGGACTTACCTCCTGTCTTGAAGCAGGATGTGGAGGAGAGAGAGATCTGAGATTCAGCTTGGGGTGTTTGGGGGGTGCTCTGTTTCTCCCTGAGTGACTTTGGAGTGTGCTTTTCAGCCTTTAAAACAGATAAAAACAATTCTTTCCTCTTTATCAACCTTATCAAGACTGTAATCTCCCTGACACGGGAAATGCGTTGTTTTGTGCACACATTCAGAAGTGGATGGGCTTCCACTTGTAAATAAAAATAATTTTAAAAACTGACTTACTTATCACACCATTTCACTGTTCCCAGGAAAACTGGTGATTCTTTTGAGGAAGGACCTTGGTTCACAGCAGACCTCAATTTTTTTAGGAAAGCAGCTTGATGAACTTAGAAATTTAAAAGCTTTTGGTGGCTTCAGTTTCCCAGATGCTTCTGCAAACTCAGTCCTGCAGCACTGGATTTCAAACCAAGTTACAAGCAAGGTGTGCAGCCCAGAGGAATTAATTCTGTTTTCTGTGGGATCCCTCTAAAGTCAAACACCCCTTAAACCTTTACTGGGCTAAACTTTCACACTGGCCAAGTCAGTGTTGTCTGCAATTCTGAGTGGAGAGGCTGAAGGGAACTGTGGGGAAAACCTCTTGGTTTTCTAGGAAATACCTTTGCTTTGGGGAGGTCTGGGAACTGCAGTTCTTCCTGCCCACAAGCCACCAGTGCTGCTGGCATTTATGCCTAATAAATGCCAGCATTTATTAGGCATTTATCCTATGGAATACAGGAGAGATGTCAGAATTTCTCACAGAACTCCAGCTCTCAGTATTTCAAGGAAAAGGGCTCATTTCTATCATCACAACACACCCCAACACCATCACAAACTGCCCAAAGATACTGGAATTGCCACTCCAGCTGCCAGTTGGCCCTTGATAGGGGGGGACTGGTTGTTGTGGGGCCTTTTCTTGCCAGAAGTCACCCAGGTTGAGAGAGATAAACACCCTGCTGTGAGAAGGGAGGAAATTGTGTCACAGCTTTCACAACTGCCCAGGCTTTGGAAACAGCCTGAGGAGTGACAGCAAGAGTGAGATGGTTCCTGTGCACTGGATTCCTCTTTGTTCTCACACATCACAGGCACTGGCAGCTGTGGAATGGGCTGAAATAACAACAGGCACAAGCTCAACAGGTGACAGGAAAAGCAAAAGGGCCAAACCCTGCTTTTGTTCCTGAGGGAAAGGATTATTATCATTGCAGGCTCTGTACAGGTGTGAAATACCACATTTTTGTCCCAAAGAGAATAGAGATAGAGGGGATCTCATTTTTATTTTCTAGAATAAAATATTTTAAAAATATTTTCTTATTTCTCATTTCTATTTTCTTGATTTCTGCCAGAGCAAAACCTCATCCCCAGGTACCAGAATCCTTGGAGCACTGCAAACACCTCCATCCTGCAGGGAGGCTGATCCTCGTTAGCTCACCAGTAGTTAACACCAATTTCTGCTCTCAGAGCCTCCAGGGAGCCAATTTACAGCGTGGTCATTACCAAAAATTTCCTTGTAGCCCTGAGACTCTGCAGTTTTAAGTTCAAGAGCTTTGCTGTCCCCAATTAGCAAAGTCAGTGACATCACCTCACTGCTCTGTTGCAGCTGCTGGCTTATCAAACACTCCACCCTTGCATTAAACACTGGTTAAACCCTCCACAAAACAGTCCAGGGATTAAAAAAGCTGCTCATCCTCTTGTAACTGAGGCTCTTTATTCCTTTGACCTTCAGACTTGTGCTGCCCTGCACAAGATAGGAAAAGGGAGAATCCTGACCAGTGACTTATTATTACCAGGACATTTAAAAAAAATTACTTTTCTTGTTGAGAAACCTGAAATTGTGATGGAAGATCTTCAAAAGTGAGTGCCTGAATCCAATTTGCTGGTGAGGATCAGATGGAGCTTTTCACCAGAGTAGAGTCAAACTAAGGCCAATGCCAACACAACCTGGACTTGAAGAGACAGAATTAATGCCTGGAAAAAGTCTCTGCAAAGGGACAAATTAAATATAATTCTGAAAAAAGAAACATCAACACAGTTGATATAATCAGAAGAACAGAAAGGCAGAGGAAATCAGTCTGGAATCCAGAAGCTTCAGCACAAGGTAGGATTCATTCTGAATATGAGCCTTACATCACACTCTTGTGACTGTCAAAAACAGAAATGAAAAGAGACTGGTCTCTGCCAACTTCTGGTTCATTTGCATCAGAATTCTCTATAGCCCAGCATTATTAACTTCTTCTTTTCATGTATTCAACTCCCTTGTATTTTGCAGATGCTCAGATCACAGATGCATTTGAAAACCTTCCCATTCACCCCTTTTGTTCTAATTCTCAGAAAGGTGATGCAGATATCCTTTGCCTCTGCACAAAAGGAAATATACCTCCCTAACACCCTGTATTAAAAGAACATCCTGCACTGCAGTTAAACGATCCTTTTTCTTGATAGAAAAGAGCAGGGTAATTTCTCAGATGAAAGAATGACACACTCAGGAGCTCTGCACCTGCATTTACAATAGCCTGGGTAAAATTACTGGTCCTGCTGCCTCAGACAGAGGCTGAGAGTAACTGTGGCCCCCAGTGAAGCCTCTCTTTTCCCCAAAACATTTTAGTAGAAAAAGTACCAGAAAGAAAAGCACCAGCCTATTCTGGTAGGACTGGTTTGTNTCTTTTCCCCAAAACATTTTAGTAGAAAAAGTACCAGAAAGAAAAGCACCAGCCTATTCTGGTAGTCTTTTCCCCAAAACATTTTAGTAGAAAAAGTACCAGAAAGAAAAGCACCAGCCTATTCTGGTAGGCTTTTCCCCAAAACATTTTAGTAGAAAAAGTACCAGAAAGAAAAGCACCAGCCTATTCTGGTAGGACTGGTTTGTTCTCATGGTTACTAATACACTCAGACACCCATGGACCTTCCCTCTCCATTCACACATCATGTTCCTAATTCTGTGGCCAGGAAGATATTTTTAAAAATGGCAAAAAAGTCACCCAAGTGTCATCCAAAATAACACCTCTGCACGCTGCCCTCTCCTAGCAGACCTGCCTCTGCCTCATTCCCCTTTTTTGACTACCTCCTCCTTAAAAACTCTGCTTTTTCTGAACCCAGCAGATCCCTGCAATTTCCAATTTCTCCCTGTCCTGCTGGAGAACAAACTTTCCCTCATTCCCAGGGCTGGCAGTGCTCCCCTCTCCATCACAGCTCCCCATGCCCCGAGGCTGATCCTGAATCCTGCCTGCCCTTCCTGTTTTGCCCCTGAGCATCCACCTTGTTGTGCAAGAAAACACTCAGGAACCAGGTCAGCAACGTCACCCTCACAAATCCCTGCCTGACCAACTTCCAGCCACAGGAGAACAGCACTGGGGGATCCCCGAGGAGGTCACACATTCCTCAGGCTCGGGTTTGTCCCTGTCACTTCCATGCCATGTGCAGCCACCCCTCAGGGCTGGGCAGAGATACTCAAGCCATGGCACAGGCAGGGTCACTCCTCTGTCCCCAGGGACACCCTGAGTCTGGGACAGAAGGGGCAGTGTCTGCTCATCACAGCCCTAAACTCTGCTCCAAACCCCACAGAGCTGGGCTCTTCTCAGGGTGTCCTGAGCAGGGCAAGGAGCTGAGCCTGAGCCTGCTCTGTGTTCCTCTGAAACCCTGGGAACCAGGGAAGAGCTGCCCTAAACCTGCTCCAAACCCCACACAGAGCCAGGCCCTTTTTGGGGTGTCCTGAGCAGGACCAGGAGCTGGACTCGATGGCCTGAGCCTGTTCTGTGTTTCTGTGAAACCCTGGAAACCAGGGAAGAGCTGCCCTAAAACTGCTCCAAACCCCACACAGGGCCGGGCTCTTTTTGTGGTGTCCTGAGCACGGCCAGGAGCTGAGCCTGAGCCTGCTCTGTGTTCCTCTGAAACCCTGGGAACCAGGGAAGAGCAGCCCTAAACCTGCTCCAAACCCCACAAAGAGCTGGGCTTTTTTTGGGGTGTCCTGTGCAGGAGCTGGACTCGATGGCCTGAGCCTGTTCTGTGTTTCTCTGAAACCCTGGAAACCAGGGCAGAGCAGCCCTAAACCCTGCTCCAAACCCCACACAGAGCTGGGCTCTTTTTGGGATGCCCTGAGCAATGTCAGGAGCCGGACTCGATGGTCTAAGCCCTTTCTGTGTTCCTCTGAAACCCTGGGAACCAGGGAAGAGCTGCCCTAAACCCTGCTCCAAACCCCACACAGAGCCAGGCCCATTTTGGGGTATCCTGAGCAGGGCCAGGAACTGGACTCGATGGTCTCACCGCTTTCTGTGTTTCTGTGAAACCCCAGGAACCAGGGAGGAGCTGCAGTAAGAACGGCAGCAGTGCCCTCTGCTGCCTCTGAGAGCAGCCAAAGCTCCTCACCGAGCGTTTTAATTAAGCTCAGAAGGTTTTAATCAAGCTCAGAAGGTTTTAAACACCAAAGATGAACTTTTCCCCTGAGCTCAGTAACGCTGTTCCCACCACCTCTGTGAGAGCACAGCCAGGTCAGCCCAGTTTTGTCTTTCCCAGACAATTCCCTGCAGGGCATCCTTAGATCTGTTTGGAACACACAAAAAATTGGGTTTACACATTGGCTGTAAAGATTGATTAGTACAGAAGAAATTAATCCTCCTAATTGGTCTGTGAATGAATGCAGAAAATTCACATTTCACCCTGTGAAACCTAAAAGGGCCAGAAGGATGTGCCAGGAGGTGCTTTGCAGGTTTTACAGAAATAATGTCTGTAACAATTCCCTGACAAGAGCATCTGTCCATCCCCAAACCACTGAAACACAGCGTGCTCTGGGGACATCTTTGCTGCTACAAATAATTTATAATTTATTATAAATGTATTTAATAATTTATTACTAATCTATAATAATATGTAATATGTTATATACCATATAAATATAATATATAATATATTTATATGATATTAATATATTATATATTTACATATCCTATAAATATATACTATATATTTATATTTATATTTATAATTTATTATTAAGAATTTATTTTGGGGAAATGATGGTGTTTGCTCACTGTGTTCCATCAAAGTGGCCTCTCAGCACCTGCTTTAAGCTACTCCACCCCCCAGAAATCCACTGGAACCAGTGCCATATATTCCATATATTAGAATATTCTATGTATTTATATATTAATAATTTCTCCTTTATATTTCCAGCCCATATTTTGGTGTCTCATTTGCCCTCGGATGTCGAGAAAGACCCTCGTGGATCACTGGGACCAGTTCCCCGGCCAAACTGGGCGCCAGCACCAGGTGGCAGCAGAAGCCACATCCCGGTTTTCTCTCTCACGGACACGTTTTCCAGAATAAAAGGAGAATTTTGTCCCATTATCCATCACCACGGTGGGTTTGGTGCGGTTTTCACCCTCCTTATGGGAAGATGCCTTGCCAAAGGAGTCAAATACTGCAGTTATTGATCGGTTATCGATGAGCAGCATCTGTTCTGTGTCAATAAAAACTTCCCAGCATGGGGCAAAATCCACTGCTAAAAAGCTTCTGATGATCTTTAGGGTCTTGTTCCCTACACCTCATATTTGTTTCCTTCTATAAAATCAGGAAATTCATGGAAAATCTGTCAAACATCCCACTGAACCCAAAATTTCAGCATAAGCTGAAATCAAATTATTTTAGTATAATTAAGCTGATGGTTAATGACACAGTTATAACTAGAAGCTGGAATTCAGCCCCTTTAAATGTGAATAAGAGCCTTCTTATTCACATTCAAATATATATANAAAAAAAATAAATTCACAAATTAAATTCACAAATTAAACTCACCAGCACCATTCCACCTCTGGACCCTGCCCAGCTCTGCATTAATGGTGGGAGCTGCTGGCTCTGGGACATGGAAAAAGAGGGAGAAGGGGGAAATTTCCAAGGTGCTTCCCATGCAATGCACTTGCCCAATTATGTAATTTATTTTATTATTTTATGGCCTGGCCTCCCTCCACAGGGCTGGGATTAAATCCTCTCAGCCACCCCTAAAAAAACAGCACTGAGGAGAAGGAAGGGATTTAGAAATCCCTGTGCTGGAACTGCAGAGGATGTCCCATGAAAACACAGCCCCAAAATGATCTCTGTGAGAATAAACTGTAAAATTAAGAATATTTGTGCTGTCTCTGGCTCACACCCAGATCTATTACAGTCACAGGAATGTGATGAGATGTTTTGGGAGATTTTGCCTTTTTAGTTGGACAGACACAGAGTCATTGCTTTATCAAAGGGGTTCAAATGGGCAAGCACAGGTTTAAAAAATTTTCTTAAAAAAAAAAAAATCCTAAAAAACATTTTTTTTAAGAAATGGATTTCTTAAAAAAAAAAAAAAGAAAATGGTTGAGGTGAAGAGGCTTCTTTGCAAATCACCTCACCCTGGAAAAGCAAATATTGCCAGTGCTGCTGCTTCCTATTCAAAATATAAACAGTGAGGCACTAGAAATAGTCTATAAATAAGTTCAGCTATTCAGAACCAACACGAGGACAGCAGGGTTTGGGAGTTCTTGGCAGAGGTACCACTATTAACTGCCTGTTTCCCATCCAGAATGCACCAGATTTTAATTGATGGGGCTGGTTCAAGTGCCAAGACCTGACAGGATAATTTGGACTCTAGAGGTGAATACAGCTGACACACCACAAAACAGGCCCAAGAGTTTGGATTTATTTTTTTTTTGATGGAGAAAGATAAATTAGCCCTATTAATTCCAGCTCTACAACTTGCTGAGGAGCTTTCACTTTCAGATCAGAGCTGAGGTCAGAGGCTGCCTGGCTCCCATCTGGTATTTCTGGTTAAGTTACTCTTGGTGGATAGAACAGTGACAGGCTTCAAAGAACAGGAATGATCCTTTTGCTTATGAAAGTTTAACCTTCAGTCCTGATAAGCTGTTCCTTGAGGTCTATCTGTAATTGCTCCATTTCCTGCCACCATGGCTGATGCTATCACTTGATTGAAATAAGCCTTGGGAGGAGGGAGGGAGACAGAAGGGCTCAAAAGGATCATTTTTTTAATTCCAACATCACTTTTTAGAGCTGCCACTGACAGACACCAGCCTGGGCAATGAATCTCATTCATTTTTCCCCATGCTGAATGTTCTTGGCTCTCTGGATTTCCTTAAGAGTTCACTCAGAGCTCATTCCCTGGGCAACCTGGGCCAAGATTTGCCAAGATTTCAGAATACAGTGAGTTAAATACATCTGATGCAAGAGGCAGATGAAATATAGAATTGTTCAATTAAGTGATGCAGTCATCCTTGGCAAAGCTCCCAGATCTCTCATTAGTGCAAACTGGTGTCCATCACTCCCAGAGCTGTCACTCCCTGAGTCCTCATTGTTCATTCAAGGCTCAGATCCCCACCAGGCAAAGGACAGCAGCAATTTGAGCACTTAAACAGTTCCTGGGCTCTGAAAAAACCAGAGGGAAGGTGGAATCAGTGCTCTTAAAAGCTCACAACTCCTCTCTTCACCTGCTTTTTGTTGCTTTCAGGGTGAAAGGAATTGTTAAATTCTTAAACACAAGGAAAATACCAGTGTGAGGCTGAATTTTCAGTGATTCCAGGAGGGGGATGCCTTCAACTCCAGCTAATCCCATCCACTCTCCTTTTTTTTTTTTTTCCTATTGGCAGAAGGAAGAATAAACTTTGGCTTCCTAAAGTGAAGTGAAAGACCCTCAGGTATTAACAGGGAATTCTGAGCACCTTCTGTGTGAAAGAGAACACAGAACAAAATAACTCAGAGTCACAAATCCTGAATAATTTCAAATATCAGATGTTGTCTCCCATTCACTCTAAATCCTGTCTGCTTCTTCCCATTGGATTAGGCAGCAGCTCCAGGGAGCCAAGGATCAGACATGATTATTCCCACTGGACCTTCTTTCAGTTTTGCTTGTAATATCCCAGAAAGTAAATCAGTAAAGCAAAGATAAGGAACTCTGGTGAAAAATCAATGGAAGTTGAGATAAATTTATGCAGTTACGTGTTTTCCAGGATGACTCACCCTGCCAGGCACCAGCCAGGGAAGGAAAGGAGCTGCTGCTGCCTACTGCTTCTCACTCTCAGCAACCCTGATTGTGCAAAAGAGAAAAAAAAATCCCTAAATATCAGAATTCTATACATCTTAAAATATGTTTGTTTTTATAAAAACGAGGGTTTGGAATTTATGTGATGGTTCTCTGAGATGCAGCAGAGTGTGTGTAGCAGCAAAATCCAAATTTCCACTGCAGAGGGACTTCCCTACCACAGCACAGGGCACGAGGCTGAGATCAGCACGAGCACCCTGCCAATCAAAATATCTTAATTAGCAACTCCAGGTCCCCTTTCCTACCTAAAGGAGAGGCTGAAAAGAGCAGGAATTCTCAACAGGGCTGTGACAGA
Source organism: Cisticola juncidis (assembly GCA_013400215.1). Lineage (NCBI taxonomy): Eukaryota > Metazoa > Chordata > Aves > Passeriformes > Cisticolidae > Cisticola > Cisticola juncidis. The sequence continues at coordinate 167,479 of VXBR01011568.1, read as the reverse complement.
GCGTGGCAAAAAATGTGAGAGGGAGTTCAGCAGTACTGGGGGAGAGGGGCTGGAGAGAAATACAGGGAATCCTTTCTAAACAAGACTTGAATTTCAAATTGTCCACGAGCTCCTGCTCCATCAGCTCTGCCTCATTTTTAACCTCTCCATCTTCACCAGCTGAGGTTTCTACATAAAATACTGGGAAAGAAAATCCCTCCAAAAATCCCTGGCAAAAAATGTGAGGGAGTTCAGCAGTACTGGGGGAGAGGGGCTGGAGAGAAATACAGGGAATCCTTTCTAAACAAGACTTGAATTTCAAATTGTCCACGAGCTCCTGCTCCATCAGCTCTGCCTCATTTTTAACCTCTCCATCTTCACCAGCTGAGGTTTTTACATAAAACACTGGGAAAAAAAATCCCTGCAAAAGTCACTGGGAAAAGCTTGTTTGGTTTGTAAGGCCTCATGGAAAAATCTGAACACGTTCAGTGGGCCCTGGAGACGCAGGAAGGAGGGGTCCATGTGCAGGAACACGGGCTGCAGCCAAACCAGCACGGGCTGCTCTGTCACACTCATTTTTCCCTGCACTGACCACCCCTTTCCTTTTCGTGGGCTTTGTACCACCAGATGGAGCTGTGCTGTTCGTGCTTCTGCAAAATGTTCCTGGGAACTCAGCATTTTCCCATCTTCAGTGCCTTTTAAACACCCTTTTTTTTTTCCCCCCCCACCCTTTTAAACAGATTTTCCCCTCCCCTCATCTATTTGCCATTTAAAAATCTGTTACATCAAATAAACTTTTCATTTTGCACTTCCAGCTCCCCAGATGATTCCCTCTCCGGGTCAATCACATCTCACTGCACTCAGCCAGAGCAAATGGCTTATGAATAATTAAAGCAGGAAGATTCTCTTTGTTCTATTTTATGACAAAATTGTCTTGGGTCAAGCCAGGAATTTCTTGAATGAGTATTGAGCAGAGCTGTATTCCTAAAGGGCGAGTTTGGAGCAGCCAGCTCTCTAAACAAAGAGAAGTTCACTCCATTTTTATTCACATTTCTATGGCTTCTGGTTTGCCCAGCTAAGTGAAATACTGGATAATTTTACTGATGCATTTACTATTCCTTATTTAAAAATACTCATTGGAGACTCTTTAGTATTGATATAAGAAGAAAAAGCTGAGCAGTCTCAGAATGATTCAACTTGTCTTTGCTTTAATGAACTTTGAATAAACCCAGATTACCAAAAGGAAACAGCAAACCCCTGATCTGGGACCTCAACACTGATCAATATTTGAAGCTTTCCTGCTTCCAGTGAATTGATTTAACCCACAGAGTGAGGGCTAGAGGAAGAAATTCCTCCCTTGTCTGTAACAGAGTTACAGACCAGGTTAGAGGCACAATCTACAGCTCCAAATGTGGCCCTGTGGCCAGGCCAGGGATGTGCCAGTCACGTTCCATCTCCTGCAGGAAATGGAGCTGCAGATTGTCCCGGCTGCATTTCCTGCACAGAGGGTTTAACCCAAGCACTTTAGGCTGGATCAGCAGCCAGGCAGGCTGGGCTCAGAGCCCTCCTTCTCCCAGCCCCAGGGAGGGATGAGGAATTTCCATTCAGCAGCAGCCTGGGCTCAGAAGGGCACTGAGGACAGGAGTGGTCAGGAAAAGAGCAGGAGAGCAGAATAGAGAGAGAATTTTTTAATTCATCAGGTAAAATGGACCAAATCAATGCTGTGTAAATCAACAAAAAAAAGGGCACATGTGAGGGATGCAGGGACAGGGAATGTACCAGGCATCCTTCTGCAAGAGGGAAACTGAAATCTGAAATCTTCATTTCTCCTCTTACAACCCCAAAACAGAACAAATTCAACTTTCCACGTACTTCAGGAGAATTTTTACGTGTTGGATGCAATATAAGAAGATCAACTCATTGTTGAGTAGCCTGATGGTTAAAGCAGGGGCAGACTCTCAGAAATTCCATGAAGGGAAAAAAGGAGAACAGCACCATGCAAAAATAGCCAGCTCCTGTTAGAACCTGTTCATCAGCCACTTCTTTTCTTTTCTTCTCTCCCCTCCAATCTGAATTCTTGGTTACACCTACACTAAGAAGTGTTAATCATAAAAGCACCCAGGATCCTGCCTTGCTGCAGACCAAGGTGCACAGAGCCCAGCACGAGTGACAGGTTTTATTATTCTTTATTTACTCTGCCACTTCCCAGAAACCAGATTATTCTATTTTTAGCTCCTATAGGGCATGATTCAGTCAGTCATTTTTAAGTGTGTTTCACAGCTGATTTAAAACACTCCAGGGGACCTCATGGTCAAAAGGCAGAATGCCCAACTCAATGTTTTTTTTTCTGCTGATAGTAGAACCTCAGATCTTTTATTTAATTCATGAAGAAATTAAAGGCCTTGAGGGGCACAGAAAATGCTAAAGGTCTCAACCAAGGTCGTGGGATTAAGAAGTTTCTTCCTTCACCTCTTCCCTGAAACTCTGTGAGAGGATTCCAATCCCATTCTCACAGATTTGTGTTCTTGGGTCATGGAATCTGAACAAAAAATAAGAAATTATTTCTGAATTTCTGACACCTGAAAGTCACCAGCAGCTGGGGGAATCTGCTCTTTGGAACCACATCCCACATCCAGCTCCAACTCAGAATCTTTTCAAAGCCCACAGGAGGAGCTTGTAGGTAAGATTACATAAATAATTTTGAGTATATACTAAAATTAAAAGCATTCAAAACTCAAAGTTTTGGCCCAGACTCAAGAGTTCAGAGCTGCTCCCTCTGCACACCCATTTTCCTCCAGTAGCAGCTCTCTGAATAACCAAACACACAATGACAGACGTTTAAATCAAATACAATTTCATATTTAACACAAAAATATGAGCAGTAAGAGGCGACTGCAATTGTTTTAATTTCAAATAAATCCCAAGGGCTGCACATCAGCCTCCTGCACAGGAAGTCCTGGCAGGTGTTTTGTTGCCAGCACAGGCAGGACACAGAAATTTAACACATGGATTGAGATTATGGAAGGTTAAGACAGATCATTGATTTTATTACAGACCAGACAGAGTCACACATGAAACATCCTTTGGAATAAAAAATATTCCATGTGAGTGGACACCCCACAGCTACAGCATTTGGAACTGGAAACCACCAAATCTGAATTCCCAAATTTAAGCATTTCTAGCCATGGGTTACTTACCAACCCCAGTGCTCATAGTTAGGTGATGGCTGTGGTTAAATAACATCATAATTGTATTTTCCATATTCCCAGCTTTTAAAAACCTCTCCATTGAGGCTGAGAATTTCCATGTTTGGTAAGAGACCAAGCCATGGCCTTGGAATTTCTCTTGGTTGATGTGAAATGAGGGAAAATTCATTTTGTTTCAGTCAGAACAAGAGAGGGGACTTCACCCACTGAAAACACAAAACCCTCAAGCAAACCTGAAACAAACTGTTGAACCAACTGCTTTTTAACACCTCATTTCAGGGATCTGCTTTTCTGGATATAAAATCTTTTTTTTTTT
>VXBR01011568.1:129106-163956 GCA_013400215.1 Cisticola juncidis | reverse complement strand
TTTTTTTTTTTTTAATTTTTAGATAATTCTGCCTGGTAGAGACTTTGTTCTTACTGAGCATGAAAATGACTTCTTACCCTGTCAATCTATCCGTGCCAACAGAGCTGCTGTGGCCAGATCCTCATCTTTGTGTTCCACTCCTTTCTTTCCCTATTAAAGGACACAAAAGTTTTAAAAGAAGTTACTCAGCATCTTGCTTTGATTTCCTATTTCAGGTGCTCCTATAGCACAAAGTGTTTTAGTGATGTGCACCTCATGAACTTTATTGGCTCTTTGAATTTAGAGCTCTGCCCAAATAACTATTTAAAAACACCAAACCATTTCTCTGGGGACAGCATCCCTCCTCCTGTGTGTTCATTTCATGACTCAGATGTTCTCCATGTTGAACAAGAAGCTGCAAAACAGATCAGTCCAAACTCATGTCAAACTGCTTTATTACATCTTAAATAACATTACATTTTAATATAGTATCTATCTTGCATCCAGCTTTCTTGAAGTACACTGACTTTAAAATTAAATACAAAAGGTGAAGAGGGATACAGGGCGTGGAGAAAGCTCTACAGAGTAGTTTCATGAAAGAGAGTAAGAGGGAACTCATCTTTTATGCCAAATCCAGGCCTAACGCACAATTACAGCACATTTTTGTACAGAATGTTGCAGAAAAAACAAAATGGAGAAAAGCTACTACTGCTGCTAGGAAGGAGCATTTCTGGATACAGTGAGAAGATAGGAAAGTTTAACAGAACAATCTGCTGTCCAAACACTGCTGCTTTTAACATTTTATTTGAAAAGAAAGCCAGGAAAATCTGCTCATTACAAAAATGACTCTGATCAGATGCAAAGGACTCATCCTGCAAGAGGAACTGGCTGTGAGGAACTGATTTATAAAGAAGATGGTCTAGGTTCCCTCCTCCCACACCCCAGAATCTTTGACAGCGATTGTTTGAACAGGCTGTTTCTTTTTTTTTCTTTTTTTTTAAAAAAAAAAAAAAAAGTGACTTATCACGCTACTCCAAAACGTGCATAGCTTTGTACTGGAGTTCTTCATAGATTTATGCACAGAGTAGCAACAATAAATGAATACAGCGACAATGGTTACAGTTTTTAAACAGGTTATTTCTTCAAAGAAAAAACATCTAAGGACTTAGTCCAATATGCACTTTTTAGCATTTCTACAGCATGCGATTCTAAGAGTAAACCCACCCAATATGGCAAACAATCAAAAAAGGTTTTTTTTTTTCTGTTTAACTTAGAAAGTTCAAGATCATTATTTTCAAAACATTGATTTGTACATCATTTCATACACAAAGAATTGACTCAATACCCAAGTGTAGGATAGGTCTCTTTTGAAAACAGAGATTCCTGGTTGTTGAGACTTATAGGATAGTGTTAGGATATATAAACTGCCCTTCCAAGTGGACAAACCAAAACAGATTAAAAAAATCAGTGTGGTGAAAAAAGGGGGGGCAGGAGGGACCAAGGATTGCATTTGTAATCCATAAAAGGTGAAAGGATTCTTTAAACAAGCATTCATTACCTTTTACAGCATGTGCTTGGTTACCTTACTGCTTAACATTATCCTATATATGCCAAGTTTTGTGCAACAATTATCTGTGATACTAGAAAATAAAAATAAAAAAAATTAGGGACTAAATTTACAGCGTTAACAACCCCCAGGTGCTCTGGGCTAGGACTCCCTCGTTTTGCTCAATTAAATACATAAGGAAATGTATTTAAAAAGGAAACTTGAAAAAAATCCTGCTACAAACATGACTTTAAAATTTGCAAGTGTGTGAGATAAAGTCCTTAACTTCAACTTGGAAACTACAGTGAAAGCTAACTGTTTTCACAATTATGCTCAAGTTTATTTTCTGGTCATGCTTTTTATGATAGTGTTTCATTTGTTTTTAAATTCTCAAGACAAAAAAAATGGTCCCAAAAGGAATGCACAATTTCATTTTGCTTACAACACAGAAATTCTTCTTGGAAAGGTAATTGTGCTCTTCATTTCAGCAACAGGAGACGGAAAAGATCTTGCCCTTTGACGTTGGGGAGGATGGGGGTCCAAGTTAGTATGGTTGGATTGGATATGCTATCGTTTTTTAATTTTCAACCGTTGGAAACTTCTTCCAGTCGTGGAGTCCGCTGCTCTTCTGGCACAGAAACATCAAAGAGTTGCACTTTGAGAAACTGAAAACAATTGGCAAAATCTGCTGTCCCCACCACTGACACACCCAGGCACTGTCCCCCCTTTCCCCAAGGATATTTATTTACTCAAAAACCCACACAGCAAAGAACAGCGGTCAAAAATAAGCCAGCAGAAAAATATCAGTGCATACATTAAAATAATGTATTACATTATTTAATATAATATAAAATAATGTTAATATATATTAACATTATATATATATTAATATAATATAAAATAATATGTATAAAATAATGTTTTACATTAAAATAATGTAAAGCCCCCAGCTGATTGGGTTTGCTCCTCACTGCTTTCCTGACCTGAAAGCACCAAGTATTATCAGCACTGCTGCCAAAATTCTGGACCCCAGAGAGCCTTTGTGAGGTGGGGACTCACCTGCTTCAGTTCCAGATCTTGAGGAAGCTGTCCCATGACCCTGTTGCCACTGCCATGCCATCATCAGTCACACCTAAGCAGCTGACACGGTTATCGTGACCAGCAAGGACACCTAGAAATGAGAAATGTAACAAATAAATTGCAATGTTTGGGTGATTTGCTGGCTGCTCGTGTTACACCACAGCAGGTTTGGATTAGCCAAGCTCTGGAGTCAAAAATCCTGAACAAACGTGGCTGGAATTTTTAAATGGCTTTGGGTTTACAAGCACAGGGTCAGGACAGGGTTGGGTGGGTTCTCAAGGGGGTCATTCAGTAAAATCTAAAATTTTCCTTGTGTATTCCCATCCTGGTTTCCCACGATCTGTGAAGTGACAGCCCTGAAGATTCTGACATTGTCACTACAACCATGCACTGCACAGCTTTTTGCTCCTCATCATGATGATAAAGATGGGGTAAATTTCACAAAATCTTCACATTTGTAAAATATTTTCTGTTCAAACCGGAAGTTCAACTGAATTATGTTATGAACTCTAAAGCGTTTTTCATCCAATTTTCTCCTACTGCATTCACAAGACAGGCTCCTCCATACAATCTATTTGTCAATATGGAGATCTAATACAATTCAATTATAGCACCATTAAAAGAAAGAATTGAGACACTAAACAGAAAAATTAAGGGAGACAACATTTTCCTCTATCCCCTTTAATTTAACAGTTTCAAGGAGGTAAAAAGGAAACTAATTATGTTCAAACTTTCCAGTCCACAGCACTGAGCCAAGATATTCTTGATGGACTTGAAATTAATCTTTCTACATGAATTAGAGTGCTCACAGGACTCTCCTCATTCCCCCATCAGCAATAGGAAGTGCTGCAATTTGGTAAAACAAAATCAGCACCAAGAAGTCTTAAATACTTATACTGAACTCACAGCCACAAAGGGGTTTAACACAGAAGTGCCAATATTAGAAGATACAGAAGTATTTAATATTAAAAGTGCCAAATCTGCCTGGCAATCTGAAGCCTTGGAACATTTCAATATGCAGAGTATTTTTCTCATCTATTGAGAGTAATGAAATATTTGTGGCCTAATTTATACCTTTCTTCCAACAAAAGTTTTCATTTTAAAGAACTGAAGTTAAATTCTCTTCATCTTTGGACTGTGAATGTCATGCCTGCTTCCTCAAAAGATAAACTCCACAGTCTCTGTTGTTTTGCTGGTTGTCTCTACAACTACTGCTACAAATACCAGGAAAAAAATTCTTGTGTATAAATAGCAACATTATCGTTGAATTGCTTTGAATAGTTAATGCATAAACAAAGCCAGACAGTCTAAAAAAGAATATCCCTCCACCCCAAGGCCTTGTTTTTAATGGCAATATTCCTTTCTCCAGCACCCATCCTTGAGCAGGATTCAATGGATTTGTACCATCACAGCCTGAAGTTTTCAGAGAGGTCTGAGGTTGAGACAGGGAGTGCTGACAGATCTCAGTGCATGAGGCTCAATTCACACATTCAGAGGTTGGGAAAGGCCACCAAGGGCATCAAGTCCAACCTATGGCTGGTGCCCACCTTGTCACCCTGCCCAGAGCACCGAGTGCCACATCCAGGCATTCCCTGGACACCTCCAGGGGTGGGGAACTCCAATAAAACATCCACACAGAGTTCCCAAAATCCCTTTACCTGCTCTATCAGCTTTCAGCGTGTCCCACACGTTGCAGTTGAAGTCATCATAGCCAGCTAGGAGCAGGCGGCCACTCTTGGAAAATGCTACAGAGGTGATGCCACAGATGATGTTGTCGTGGGAATAAACCATCAGCTCCTGGTCAGCCCGCAGGTCGAAGAGCCGGCACGTGGCGTCGTCCGAGCCCGTGGCAAAGGCGTTGCCATTGGGGAAGAACTTCATGGGGAGGAAAAAAAACCAGAATCCAGGGGTGATTTGATCCCTCTGCATCACACCAGAGCACAGCAAACAGGGGGCTGCACACCAGGCAAACCCAGTGAAGAAATTCATGAAGAAATTCATGATGAACGAACACCCCCTTTTCCATTCACCACAAGGTTCAGGTAATCCTCTCAGCTCGACAAACTTACTTAAAAAACCCCTAAAAACACTTTATTGTGCTGAAGAGCTGAGAGCAGAGAAATACCAGCTATGTGCACAGATGGGTTCAGATGTGATCCTCTGCATCACACCAGACCACAGCAAACAGGGGGCTGCACCTCTCCACAGCGGGCAAACCCAGTGAAGAAATTCATGAAGAAATTCATGATGAACGAACACCCCCTTTTCCATTCACCACAAGGTTCAGGTAATCCTCTCAGCTCTACAAACTTACTTAAAAAACCCCTAAAAACACTTTATTGTGCTGAAGAGCTGAGAGCAGAGAAATACCAGCTACATACACAGATGGGTTCAGATTTGATCCCTCTGCATCACACCAGAGCACAGCAAACAGGGGGCTGCACCTCTCCACACCAGGCAAACCCAGTGAAGAAATTAATGAAGAAATTCATGAACGAACACCCCGTTTCCATTCACCGCAAGGTTCAGGTCATCCTCTCATCTCTACAAACTTACTTAAAAAACCCCTGAAAACACTTCATGAGCTGAGAGCAGAGAAATACCAACTATGTACACAGATGGGTTCAGATTTGATCCTCTGCATCACACCAGAGCACAGCAAACAGGGGGCTGCACACCAGGCAAACCCAGTGAAGAAATTCATGAACCAACACCCCGTTTCCATTCACCGCAAGGTTCAGGTAATCCTCTCATCTCTACAAACTTACTTAAAAACCCCTGAAAACATTTTATGGTGCTGAAGAGCTGAGAGCAGAGAAATACCAGCTATGTGCACAGATGGGTTCAGATTTGATGTGTCTACATCACACCAGAGCACAGCAAACAGTGGGCTGCACCTCTCCACAGCGGGCAAACCCAGTGAAGAAATTAATGAAGAAATTCATGAATGAACATCCCCGTTTCCATTCACCGCAAGGTTCAGGTAATCCTCTCAGCTCTACAAACTTACTTAAACCCCCCCTGAAAACATTTTATGGTGCTGAAGAGCAGAGAAACACCAGCTACATACACAGATGGCGTTGATGTCCGACTCGTGGCCGGTGAAGGTTTGCCGGCACATTCCTTCTCGGACGTCCCACAGTTTGGCAGAGGCATCGCAGGCACCAGAAACAAAACACCGGGCATCGGGGGCAAGGGACAAACTCATCACGTCTCCAGTGTGCCCAGTAAATGTGGTTGTCTGCTGACCAGTTTCTATGTCCCAGAGAGCACTGGAAAGAGTAATTAAAGAGGCAAAAATAAGTTTGTGCTTCCTCATAATGCTGAAGTAAAATTCAAAGTATTAACAACACTGATACTGGCAACAGAAACAAATATTTTTGATTGGACTATTTGGCTGTTGCAGATTAATTGTGCATAGAAGGCCTTAAAGCTACCCTTAATTTTAAAACATTAGGGTGTTTTAAATTGAAAAACAGTGGAAAAAAACTGATGAGTGGTACTGAGGGCTGCTCATCCCAAAGTCTTCTCCTATGGCTCTTACCCAGTACTACCACAGCTTCATTTAAAGCAGCAGTGGTAAGGCTGCAGCAAAAGCTGAGCCAGCATTTCTCATTTTTATAAACTCACAGAGGATGAGTAACTTTGTGAATTATGTCTGATCTTAAAGCTGCAAATCAGCTAAATCACTACTACAGTGATAATTAAGAGTATAAAAGGATGAAAGAACACTATCACCTCCTTAAGAAGAGGTCTAAACATTTTAGGAAGTTGGGATTTTTTAACTTCTTTATTTTCTCAGCAAACCAGAGCCACCAGCAGCAGGTTCAAACCAGGCAAACAAGAGATGCCTGTACTTTGATAAAGTCCTTGAAGGCTTGGCTGAACTTGGCTGAACCAAGGACAGCTGAAGAATTACTACAGAACTCCTGAAGCACCTGTATTGTCTTGCAAAGAGCATCATTTCTACAAATCCTCTCATTTTGTTATAGTGTTTTGAGTTCTCTAAACACCAACAAATATTCAGGAACATTTTTGGTTATAATTCCATGTATATTCCACATCTACTCAGAACCAGTGGATTAATAAAAAGGCATTCAAAGAGACTGGCATTGTGTAGGTATTTATTAGACAACCTTTGCTCTGAGTGCTGCTGCTTGGGAGAACTGAAATGCTTTTAAAAAACAGATATAATAGAAAAATCTATGAAAATAAGATAGGAGGCCTTTTTTAGTTCAGAAGCCAGTATTTATGAAGATACACACCTACATTCTCCCAAAAAACCCAGCTACTGTCACTGGAGAGTATTTTCTAGAAGCTCTTCTGAATAACAACATTAACCACATTCTGCATCAGAAATACCCAAACATGACTTTTTAAAGTAATAAATACTGGATACAAAAAGAGTTCTGAGGAAAATCATTAGTCTAATACAGTTATTTCTGAAAGCCAAATAGTTACATTAAGAAAAAAAAATTCCCAGAACATCTTAACACAGAATTAGGTGAGGCTCTTTAGAACACGGGCACAAGGAGTTCACAGAGTTGAAAGGACCAGCAAAAAGTGACATTTGAGTTGTATCACCACAGCCTGGTGGGTGATGATGAAGTTTGTGAAGGACAAAGTTTCCTCCAGGCACAGGAAATGGGTTAGAAAGGCCCTTCCTGACAGTGCTGTCCCCTCTTACCAAGTGGTGTCGCCAGAGCTGGTGACGATCTGATTATCATCCAGGAAACGACAGCAGGACAAGTAGCCTGGAAACAGAGGACAAGGTGCACAAATAAGGCCAGAGATTACCCTCCAAAGACAAACTGCTTTGCTAATTAGCTGCTTCCTCCTCTCCTCAAGCTGCAGCAAGAAATACTTAAAGTGTAAAATGCAACAGATGATTTCTGTATAGGGAACTGCAGAGTTTTGGACATGGTTTGGCTCTTTGGAGACCACCCTGACCCAACCAGGGGGATAAAGATGTGGAATCCACTGGCCAGGCTGGGCAGGAGTCCAAGAGAGCCTGGACTGCACACACTCAACTTTCTGAGAAAGTGGGTCTCAGTGTCACTGCTGCTGACCTTCACTGAAGAAAAATAAACTTCATTCCTGGTCAGTACAAAGACCTGAGCATGGACATTGGATGTTTCCCAACAATGGCATCCAAGACCTTCATCTGAATGCTCTGAAGCATCTTTTTTCCTGAAATCCCATCTGCCAAACCATCAGTGGAACCACTCTGATCACAGAATCAGCCTGCCTGCCACCACCTCCATCTCACAAAGCACAGAATTCAAACTACAGCAGAAAGTATGAAAACATCAAATTCTAAGTTTTCATTCAATTTTACAGCACAGAAACTCATTAAAAACATTTAAAACCAAGCAGTCTGCAGCTAAGGTCCTGCCAGTGGGAAGAAGTAGATCACGATTAGGGAATTACATTTAAAGCATTTTTTTTTAATTTACACCATGCTGAGGTAGCTGTGAGCAGCCCTCACCTGTGTGCCCAGCGAGCTCACGGCTGACACGGACATTCCCTTCACGAGTTTTCAAGTTATAAATGGAGCAGATGTTGTCGAGCCCACCACAAGCCACGTAATTCCCAGAGGGAGCATATGCACAAGTCATGACCCAGGAGGAGCGCAGGGGAATTGCATGCACCTGAAACAGAGACAGGAATGCACTTCAGCTGCAAAAACTGCAGTCAGTGATGCAACAAAAGGAAGTTTTTCACCTGTTTTTCAAGACAGGCATCATGTTTTTGGCAGAGAAGCAGGAATGAAACAGCTGTTTGAGTATTGAACTATTTTGAGGGTAAATTGCATATGAAGCTTGTCAGAATGAGTAGTGACGTAATAAAACCTCAGATTTGCTCTTCCTGAATCCAGTTTCATCAGCGATTTTGGTCCAAAATGAATTATTTCATTTCACTGCTCTGATTACTATTGGTTTATTATAGGTTCAGGAAAATATTGACTTCCAAGCACAGTCAGCAAAACTGCCAATTCCAGGCTTAGCTGCTGTGAATGAACAAGTAAGGAAATCGCTGCTTCCACTGCCATTTAAATCCTTCTTTGGAAGCCCACTGCAAGCAATCAAGCTTCACATTTAAATAACTACCCCATGTTTCCTTGTCATCCTGTGCTCAAAGAACTTTTTTTAGATAATTATAGAAGCCAAACCTGTTCTATCTTGTTAACTCGTTGTGTTCATCCCTTAAATTTGCTTGTAAAGTCTTTAAAGGGCTGGTGCCCTCAGACATATGGGGATATTTCATGCAATATTAACAACATGCCTAAATTTCTTAAGGAAAAATTTTATGAGAAGCAAAGGAACAGCCAGGAATCAGTGATCCTGCAGCAAAGAGCAGATAAAAATCCCCCAACCCTGTATTAAAACCACAACCAGTTCATTTTTGGAAGCCTTCTACCGAGGAATTATTTGGAAAATTCACTTTGAGCCATTTTATTTTATCATTAGGCAAAGATCAAACTGGTGACAACACTTATGTTACATTCAGGGTGTGCTGGAACTGCCAGAAGAATATTGCATGTATTAATTAGCATTGATGTAAGAATTGAAGAATTGATGGGATGCAGTGATGATTTCACCATCCTACAGTAGTCACAGTATGATTTAAATGACATTTACCTGCAGGCTGGGGTCAAAGGATGAGGATGAAGGTAAAAAGGAGAGGGTTTCTTTTTTAATTTGCAAACCACATTAATATTAACTTTTTAGTAAAGTAATGCCACTTGCTCCAGTGCACTGGTAACACTGATTTTAATGCCATGAGGAGCTAAGTCAGGAAAATTTATTTGGAATAAAGCCAGTTCCATGCACAAGCAGCTCTGTCAGCTTAACCACAAGGGGCTACATGGGAATTGTTGCCAGCCCTGTAACAGTGGCCATGATCAGAAAATATCAATCACCATCAAATGAAAGTAAAAGTAGTCCTGAAGTGCCTCATGTGACTGCAGGCACTGAGTGATGACTCATTAGAACATGTCAGGTCTTTCAGGACTTCACTGCAGACAACAAATTAATCTGGATATGCCAAAATCTCTGCCCCTTCTGGTGCAGGATGCTCATCACTGCCTGCTCCCTGGCCATCACTTTCCTGCAGTATCAAAATATTATTTAGAAGGAAGTTTCTCCTTGTTCCCCATTTGTGGTGAGCATTTTCACACACTGAAGGCACTGCTGTGTTCTTTACACACAATTTCATTGTTTTGGAGAATTCAAAATTTAGGACTTAGGACTAGGAAAGAAATAAAGCCAAAAATGATGATGGGCAACACTTCCCTCTGATTCAAAACTGAATTACATTCAAAACTGAATTCCACAGCCATGGACCAGCTGGCCTTACCTTGTTTGTAGTATAGCTGTCCCAAATTATAAGTTTGCCATCCTGGGAGGCACTAACTAGAAGCCTAGAAAGGAAATAGGAGGGAAAAACACAATCATTTGGGCAGCCAAGGAACACCTTTGTGATGAACACTGTGAAGAAAAAAAGACTGAAAGCAGCTGATACCAGTGGCATTTAGCTTCTCTTTAAATGAATCAGCAGTTAACAGGAAAAGAAAAAAAAGGGAAAAAGACAACTCATAATGGCATCTACTCTATTTCCACAGTTCCTCAGAATTAATGTATTTTTCATGCTGTATTTTTCTATATTTTTCTACTACTGTATTTTTCAGTAGTAGAAAAATACTACTGTATTTTTCAGGCAATTAGAAAAGAACTGGGATTCTGGCCTCAAATGTAGACCTGGATTACAAAAACAGGGAGCGAAATTGTGGAATTCAGAGTTTCTGACTTCTCTGGGTTGTCCAAGTTCTCTCAGAATTTTAATTCCACGTGGTCCCAAGGCTTGTGCACTCAGCTTTCCAGAGAGCAGTGAAGCCACAGGACCCAGGTTTGCACCCACCTGGAATCAGTGCCCCAGTGCATTGCATAAATTTTGGCCAGGTGTCCCCGCAGTGTTCTCCTAGTGCGCATCTGGATTCTCCCCACTGGGTCGATATTGGCTGTGATCTGAGACAGAGAATGTCAAAAATGAGTTTTCCTCTTCACTCATACTCAGTTCCAACAGCCCCACATTCTCAATATTAACTGATTTTTTTAAACTGCCCATTCACAGAAGTTATGTCATTTTAAGTAGCATGTCTTTATCACATGACACAAGCAGCCTATTGCATTTATAAACACTCCCAGAAATTGTTTTGTTTAGGTCATATCTTTTTCTTCTTCTTAGACTTCTAGGATTTCAGACCTTTGATCTGAGTTTTCTCCTCCTGCACAGATAAATGTGGCAGACACTGAAGCAGTTTAACCTCAGCAGGCCTTACGGTTCTGATTATCAGGGTAACAACAATATTGCTCCCAGCTCCAGGGCAGAGCATTATTTTCCATTAAGCAGCAGAAATGTGCCCTGAGTCACTCAAAGAAATCACTGCTCAAGGCCTCTGCCCTCAGGAGCTGGACAAACATGTACTTATTTCTAGAAGAAAACACCCAAAGGCAAAAAAAATACCAAACCTGCTACAGGAGGCAAAACCAGATTCACTTGCATTCACCTTCTTACACAGCATTTTCTTTTTGTAAAGGAGAAAAATTTTCTTAGTTCCTGTTCAACTCTGAAATTCTTACCTGAGCCAGGGTGGCATCTGCACATGCTTTTCTAGCATCCTGCAAGAGAAAGAAATTAGAGAAATTGGATGGAGTTCTGTACATTTCTTTTTGTGTTTTGTCAAGCTGATTAAGCCCCCTGAACCCAAGGTTCAGAAAACATTTCTGCCTTCACCCAGAGAGGAGCCATCCTAACAGCAGCATTACCATAATGCACTGCCTGCTGTCAACACACATTGTGAATTAAATTTGGAAATTTCTTCCTCTTTTGGAAGAAAGGCAACACAAATTTCACCACAAAGACACCCAAGAAGTGGAACTGTCCAGAGAGGCTGTGCAGCCTCCAGCCTCAGAGGTTTTTAAGAACTTATGGACAAAGCTCTGACTTTATCACTGACCTTATTTTAAGCAGTTTTTAAAATTTTAGTTATGCTCTAGCTTCAGTAAACATTCATTTTGATCAGCAATTTTGCTGCATTGCTTCTATAACTATTATTTTCTAAGCAATATAAAAGGCCGAAAAGTAATTTTCTAAAGCAGTCACATGTGCCTGCCCTTTCTGCATTAACTCTGACATTGGGAAAACATTAAGGCATCATTTTTTTCCTCTTCAATACACAATTATTGGTGCTGAGGCACAATACATACTCTGATTTGGTTTTTCAGCTGCTCGGCCTCCTGGCGTAACTGGTCAAGCTCGCTCATTTTCCTGTGCTAAAGGTGTGCTCCACTGCCACCTCTGAAACAACCAGAAATCTGAAAGACAGGTCAGAAGCAGAATTACAAGTCAGAATTTAAAATTACAAGTCCTTTCAGCCACTTCAAACTTGGAAAAAAAAATAAACACGGGAGTACAGGTGAAAATGTGTCTGAAATGTCCTCAGAGTAAGGTGTTTTCACAAATGGATGTGCTTTGCTTCCAGCCACAGGAAATAAAACAAAATTTGGACTTATTTCTCTCCTCCAGGCCTCTTCATTTTTTTCATTGGAGTGTTTCTGATTCATTTGTGTATAAATTCAGGTTGCCCAAGAGTGAGTGAGGAGGTAACACCAATTTTAGACAGGAAAGTCAGAACTTCCCTGCAGCTCTTCAGACCACAGTAAGGAATCCTGCCAGCAAAGAAAAAGGATTTACACTGACAACAGCACCTGCAAAATGCTGTAAGAACTGCCTGCAACATCATGGATATGGAAAATATTGTCTTGCTAGCTGGAGAAAAGGAGATCACTCACAAATATTCAGGGTTTTATTTGATAACTGCTCAAATGTCTGAGATCCCGGAGCAGACTGTAACACGAACATGTTATCAGAGTAAAACCAGGGATTTTTTTGCTGGGTTGAGGGCAGGAGTTTGAGAAACCACAGCCATCAAATTCCCAGTATCCACAGGCACCAAATTACATATATTTTACAGACCAGCAAGAACAGAGGCTCTGTGAAACATCACAACACTGAAACAACCTCAACTTTTGCCTATAGAGTTGCTCAATAATTGGGCTGTTTCCCAATATCACAATCATATGGATATTTCCTATTAAATGTATAATTTATCTTTAAAAGTCTCTGCTCCAGAAAGATACTGTTGGCATTTTTTCCAGCATTCCACATCTCCAACTCAGCTGCTCCTAAACTTTTTGTTTTAAAATCTCTGCAGCTTGATAGCAATGGAAGATGGTGAATAAACATGCTGATGAATTTTATCTTTTATTGCAGAACAAGATAATTAGTTCCAATTTCAAATACTACACAGAACACCTGGAGTTTATAAATTAGCACTGATAGTGTGATTTTAGAACATTTTATTAGCCAGAATTGACCCTTTACTATTCAATAAAGGAAATGCTTTGCTAGCAGCTTTACCTATTATTCTGCTAAGATTTAATCAGCTTATTTATCTTTGCAAGCATGTGGGGTTTGTTTTCCTCTTAAAGCCCTTCCCAAGGAGAAAGATGAGGATAACTTCCAAATTTTTATGCAGTCACAATAACAGAGGAAAAACATACTGTCAAGGTAAATTAGAGCAGTAGAACAAACATCACTGCTAAAAGAAGCTTCAAATATAGTTTAGGCTTCAATATTCCCTAAATATTTCTATCCCCCATACCCAGACTTAGGCTGAAGCTCTCTCCATAGTAGTTATTCCAAACTGAAAACCTCTAGGAACAGATGCCAGATCTTGTCAGAGCATCATTTACCATTTTTTCCTCTTCTCTGAAGCCCACAGTATCTTAGAAAAGGAATTTTAGTTGGCTTCTCTCCCAAAACCTCCATTCCCTTTCACTTCATTGTGAAACTGGGTCTCCTCCTTCTCTCTTCTGCTTCCAGGGTCATCCCTAAGCCCCTCTAAGATTGCTTGCTCAGCTCAGCCCCAAATCCAGCTAAGACAAAACCCAGCTGAGTGTTTTATTATCCTGCTTTTCTTTTAAATGCTCTTTTGTTTCTCAAGATGTTTTGTTCATTTTACATCTCAGACAAACACTCTGGGCTGGATCTGTTGGAATTTTGAGCACAACTGCAGCTCTTGGGCTGTTCATACACCTGGTGAAACACTTTCTTGTCAGAAGGGAGTTAATTTAAGAATAAACTGTAATTTTTCAGATCTTTCTGCTTCTTCATATCCAGTCTTGCCATTCTCTAAGTTAATATATAAGCCCATTTCCTGCTAAGCAAATACTGACCCCTCCAGACAAAGAATTTAGAGATGGTATCATTCCCATCTCAAAGCAAGAAATGCCAAAACTTTCATGCTCTGCCCAAGGTCACTGATGAGACTGCAATAAAGACTCAGGACAGCAAAGAATTCCAGCTGCAGGTACAAGGAACTACAATGAGGATTTTACATGCAGCTTTATTTAAAACTACAATAGGAGGAATCATCTCACGTCAGTCAGAGCAGATATGCTCTCCTTAAAATAGCACCCATTTATTTCTGCAGAATTTGTGCACTGTGAGAGAGAATTCTCTTGCATTTAAATGAAACAAAACTTCTTTGCATGGAACAGGGAGAGGCCTAAGGAGATGAACCCTTATCCTAGGAAAAAAAAAAGTCACATTAAGAATTTTTCCCATCTTATATCCATCTAAATTCCCAGTTTGAAGACAGATCCACTTTGAGAATTCCAACTCAGCCCCTGTGCATTCCAAGCAGCTCCAAACTCTGAACTGCCTTTCTGTCAGCATCCATAGGAATTGTTTAAAGCACATTTCCACATTCTCTTTGTAGTCTTTGTTGTTTCAACATCAACAGGAAGTGCTAATTCCTGCCAACACGACTGAACTCACTCAGGAAATGACAATCCTACAGCAGCCAAGGGCATTAAAATATAGGAGTTCTCTGAAGCAAACTGTAAAATTTATGGGACAAACAGCAAACCAGCTTGGCTGTTCCACTATTTCTTTTATACCAAGTTTAAGACAATTGAATTTATGGTAGAAATATGAGATCTGTGGGAGGAAAAGAGGGTTCCAGCCTCCCGTGTCTTTTTTAGCTACACTGTAAATCAGAGCTTACTAGTCTTGTATTAAAAAAAAAAATCTTTAAAAGACTAAGGACATCAGGCAAGATCAGAGAAATGCATGGGGGAAAAAATACATGGGAAATTTTACAGAGATTTATTTATGTGACAGATATGGATCATACACTGAACAAGTACAATTGAAGTACCAGATTTTTATTTCTTGGCATGTTCTAAAGGCATTTAACCCCATTTTACAAGAAGGTTTCTAGAAGAATCTGTAAGCTCGATGGGGATGATGATCTTATTTCTGGGCTTTTAAAGAAGTTCCTGCATTTCCAAACCAAGGAAACCTCAAGAAATAAAGTCACTCTCCATGTTCCACACTCCTTTTTCCCACATTTTCCCCAGAGCAGTGCACAAACAGGTAAGAGCCAAGCTGAGCTTACCTGACTTTCTCTGGAATATGTGAGTGTGTCCCTGAAGACAGCTTCTCAGGAATAACACATTCACTTTCCTCGCCTCCCTCAAGACCTTTCCAAGGGCTGAAGTGCTTAAGTGTCTCTGCTCTAAGCTTATTTTCCCCTAATCCTGTTGACCAGTACACCTTGTGGGTAATTCTCCTTTTGCTGGATAACAATCTGTGCACTTCACTATTCCCCACTCCTGCAGATGACCCAAGCTCTCATCTCTTCTCACAAGGCACCCATGGAAAAGTCACTTTGTTCCTCTGTTTCCCACACAGGAAAATCTGACTGGCTTTGCCTGATTTGTTACTTTTCATACAACAAAAATTCACAATTCAGCTGCATCAAAAGGATTTATCACATCCTTTATGTCAAAGGAACAGCTCTTTTCTCTAACTCTCTCTAACATGAGCCATATTCCTGTTTTTGAGGAGGGTTATGAATTGTCAGTCAGTTGTGTGTCCAGCAGCTTTGCATTAAATTTTTAAACTGCAGGAAGCTTACAGAGCTTCCATGTGCTTCCTGCTAATGGAGATATACTCAGGATCCCAGTGGACTAATTCTTATTTAAAGAATAAGAATTATTCACTCACAGCTCAGAAAACAGTGACAGAAGAATTCAAAGGCTGAGGAAGAACTCAAATTGACTCATTTCATTGTAATAACTCCAGTGTCCTTTCCACAGCTCAAACTCTTTATCCAATTAAATCCAGTTACTGAACCCAAGGTATCATTAATACCCTGACATTTATTTATAAACTGATGCTTGAGAGGTGAATACAACCCATACAAACATATATTCCTCTGTTAAATATTGTAATATGTAAATATTCCTCTCTGGAATTCCTCTGCTGGTCACAGCAATGAAGCAGTGCTTACTATAAACTTTTTTATTTCTTTACACCATTCTTATTTAAATAAAAAGGATGGAGTCTTCCACCCTCTCTCTGTTCTGAGAATAATCTCTACAGATTAAAAGAAAAAAAAATAAACCACATTTGAAATCACAGCTATCATTAAGTCAAATATTTGGAATTTCTATGCCTTGCTGGTCAAACTTTGCTTGCCACAAGGTATTTTTAGTATTTTTACCAAAGCCTAACAAAATCCCACCAAGCCATTGTGGATGCAAAGTCTGGTAACACAGAGGGTTTGCAGTTAAATTGTTCATATTTTACTCAAGCACAGTGATTTTCTAAGGAGGTTTAGCAAATCCCTCTTCTCCCATGAACAACCTGTCTGACTTTTGTTCCCTCAACCTCCTTCCTGCCAATACCCCTCACTCCAAAAGCAAAACCTTTGCAAGAACAGAGCCCAAACTTCCCTTCCTTCCCAAGGAGTGGCCAGCAGACAGTCCCAGAGCAGGACATCTGATTAAATGAAGCTCTGCTAATCCAGCAGATACCACAAATCCTATTAGCAACAGGCACAGCAGCTTGGAGTTTTCACAATGACAAAGGAATTATCCACAGCTCGCTGTTGGTTACAGTGAGCTGACGTCACTCTGGCTGAGAAAAGCTGAGGGTTCTTTTTGTTTTCAGGAGCAGAGATGGATTTCTTGCTTCTCTTTTATTCAGTGACATCACAATTGCTTGTGGAACAAATTTGAGGTGTTCTCTATATCATTTATATAAATTAAATTGAAGGAAAAAATTTAGGGTACCCTTGGATCCAGGGGGAGATATGGGCAGAGAAATAAAAACTGCTGCCTGCCTTTTGAAAAACAAATACACATCCAGTAATTAAAAGCATCAGATTTAACTCAGCAAATACTTGGCCAATTAGCAACGTTCCTCACAGATATTCAAGTTAAAGTCTGGATGGTAATGAAGATTTTACTGCTCCAAGAACAATAGTAATAATTACAATTACACAGAATATAAACCCTGAGACTTTTAGGTTCTGTTTAAATAATACTGACACATTGAAAAGAACATTCTGACAAGAGGCACTTTGCTCAAAAGAAATTTGGCCTTCTTTTGTCAAACATGGTGGAGAAGTAATTTTTCATTCATGAGAGAATGACTATTCTCATCATTTTATTTATTACAGTTCCCTGCCCCACTGAGATGAAACAGTTTCATCTGTGGTCTCCCTCTGCTTTGCCAGTTCCCTCTCTGACAGAAGGCAGGCACTAACATCTATTATTTAGCAGGTTTCCAGGCCATTTTAAAATCCTTCCTGTTGACACAAGAACACACATGCTAAAGGAGAAAACAGGTACTTTAGGCTG
Source organism: Cisticola juncidis (assembly GCA_013400215.1). Lineage (NCBI taxonomy): Eukaryota > Metazoa > Chordata > Aves > Passeriformes > Cisticolidae > Cisticola > Cisticola juncidis. Next base: position 146,574 of record VXBR01011568.1, on the reverse strand, counting down.
GCCAAAAATCTGAATTAACCACTTCTTAAAATTAGGATGTTTCTCAAGGACTAGAAAAAAAAATCTTTTTTCTCTACTTACATTTTCTCTCACTACAGTAGAAAGGCAACTTCTGCTGTCAAACATGTAAATTCTGGAAAAAAAAAGAAGACATCAAAACCACAATTAATGTAATTATCACAAAAGACAACCAATTTCTCAACAGATCTAACAGAAATTAAACTACTACCAAAGGGAAATGATTTCTGTTAGCTAACTTGACCAGCTGTCCTGCCTTCATGAAGGAAATGGGCAGAGTTTTATCAACTGTAACACAACCAAAAGATGAATTTGTGTCAAGAAGCTCATTTTAACCTTTTTCCCCCAAAAACCTCTTGCAATCCTGAGATCATTCTCCTGCCCTAGTGATAGACAAGTCCATGCTGTTAGAGAATTTAGGATTAGGAGAAAATGCAGTCTCACTCATACAATTTTCACTGTACTACAAAGCCTCCCTCCCCCAGCATTTTTAACACTGGAATTATTTCTGCTCAGTCCTGTCCCTGAGCCACATTTGCCTTCTGAGCACAGTTAAATATCATGATATCTATTTTATCAGAAGAAGTTACATAAACCACCTACTAACGAGCTCAAGTGAGAGCACACCGCTCCTGCAGAAGAGTTAAGACTTTAAATCACTAATGATATTAGAAAGTACAAAAATAATTGACACATTCAGTAACTCACACACTCAGTCTGGACTGCACTGGTTCAACAAACTGGCTTTGCAGCAAGGGGAAAAATGGAAGAGATTTTGGAATAGTTTTTTCTCCTGGCAGCACAAAGCAGTATTTTAGTTCCCTCCAAGATGTCAAACACTGATAACCACTTCTGCATCCCAAACATCTGGATCTGCCACTTCTCCATCCCAAACATCTGGATCTGCCACTTCTCCATCCCAAACATCTGGATCTGGCTCTGTCACACACCAAGATAAGAGCTGGGGGTGATGCCAGGGGACCCCTCAGTGTTCAAAGCTGCTGTGTCAGGACAGGGGAGATTACTCTGAGCACAAAGCAAGAAGGTATTGAAGTAAAAAGACTTTAAAATCAGAAAGCCAGCCTAAAACTCCACACATTCACCTGAATCTCACATAAAATGCATGTTTCTGATTTTACAGTTCACTACCAGCTGGAGAATTTACAAACCACTTCAGTGTCTGGTATGGAGGTTAAGCTACTTAGGATATGGATCATCCTCACCCAAGCTCATTTATAGATAAACATTTTAATACTGTGATTATGAAACCATCACAGTGTAAGCAGTTTTGTCTGTTACTGCCAGAACAATGCACTTTGGGACACAAAACAGTAACTCACACTTAGAGGCCAAACTCCAACAACCCAGACACAAAAATGTGACATGATCATTCTAAACTCTGAAAACAGCAACTCCAATCAACTTCCAGAAGTCTTGACAGGAAAAAAAAACTGCCCCCACTACAAAAATAATGAAATCTAATGAAATTCTGAAAGAATTACCTGAAATGTAAACAAGTAAATTTATGCTGGCACACTAACAGCACACAGAATACACAACAGCAAAGGCCAAAACACACACCATTATTATCCTGTGCTGCACCCTCATTAATGCAGGAGAGGTGTTGCAGATTTCATATGCCTTCTGCAAAAAAAAGAAAAACAAAAACAAAAAAACAACAACAAAAAAAAGCCACTTTAAGCAGCCTGAAAGAAGAGGAAGGAAGCATAACAGCAAACTTTTCCACAAAAGTTGAGTTTATTTTCCAAAGGGTTAAGTTTCCACTTGAGGATGCTGAAAGCGCCCTGTGATGCTCGCAGAATGCAGTCCTGGCAACGGAGATATTTTCAATTCTACCTTAAAGATGGAGCTCATTTAAGGACAAAAGCAGACAAGCTACTCATGAAAAAAAGATCTGCATTGCCACAAGCTTCCATTTTTAGCTAAAATGTAGCCTGGTAAAAGCAACATGAAAATTAGAGGCCAGTTCATTCCGTGCACCGCAGCACTGGCTCAGCAAAGAGTTCTTGTGAGGAGCTCCAAACGCTGACCTGACAGAGCTGCAGGTCCTTGACACCAAAAACTGGGTTTTGAAAAACAGCAGAGAACAAAAAACTCCACAGAACACTCAGAGCAGGGTTCAAGTGGTTAAACCATCACACCAAAGCACCTGGAGGAGAGCCAGCCCCACACAGGGTTGGTGTTCCCAGTGTCCCCACATGGCCACAGCCTCCTGCTTCAAGGGAAAAACCAGCCCAGATATTTGGGATGAAAAAAGGTAAAGTCACTCCACAAGTCAAAAAGCTTCATCATTTCTGGGTAAAGCTTCCCTCACTAACTGCTGCCAGCCCAATATCCTTTTTTCTTTACAGATGCTGAAGCAGTTGCTCTGAGCTGACAACCCAGCCTAAAAATTTATCTCAACTCCAGCATATTCCAGGTACAAGTCTATGTATGAAGAAGATTTCTGCAGAAGACACCACAACTTTTTTCATGAGGCTGAAGAAAGCAGGGAAGAAAAGGGACTTGGAATGGTATGGAAAGCATTTTGAACTATTTTAATATCATAGGAAATCTAACCAACCTTCCAAAATGAAGCAGCTTCCTAAGCAGATTAAACACATTCACTGTACCCACTCCAAAGCCATTAACCACATAAACACGTTTTTCTCTTGACCTATGGATTCAATGAGAGACTTAAACCCAAATATTCTGGATGTTAATTCCAACTTTCTCAAGACTGCTTTACACAAACATTGACTAGATGCCAGGGCTAAGACCTGAATTGCTTCAAAGGCATTCTAATATTTAAAACACACCAGAAATTCACAATGATGTGGGCCAGGCATTAGAGAAGACACTGAGGATCTGGCTCAAACTCTGGGATGAGGTTTGCCCAGGTGTCCCTGCTGTAAGAACATGTGGAAGCTGGGAGATGTAATCAATGTATAAACAGGTATTTGAGTGGCTTTATCAACACAGTTTAACATGGATCTTAACCAATACTAGTAAAAACTGATTTTCATGACCATTACACCACAAATCTTAAAAATGTCCTGCATAACCCATCCTCCTGCAAGAGTGGCACATAGGGGTGTTCTATTCAAGGCACTCAAACCAAAATAACTTCACTGGACGGGAAGAAAAAACCAAAAACCCCCCTGAAACCACCTAAAAACCCACTAGCAAACCTCAGTATTAAGATAAACCAGCAATTTCAAGTGAAGTTCCTCTGCTGCTCTGTGAAGAGCACCCCTGAGCCAGCAGGGATGGCTGGATGGAGGCAGGCAATTCCAAATTTAGCCTGCAGATGCTCTTGCTCAGGTACCCAACACCATCACCACTGCAATATATCACCTACGAGGCAGAGATAATGGCTGTGAAACCAGCAATTGCAAGTTAGTTTATTAAAATCATTTCTTACAGTCTACATAGCTGATTATTATCACAGAACTGCAGATAAGATGCCCAAGAGATTACACCACCTCGCCAAATCACTGCCAGCATCATGAAACTCCAATGTGCCACCAGGCAACAGTAATTAAGTCTCAAATTTAAGCTTTCAAGACTGTTCTGTATACAAAAAACTGAGAAACAAACACCATCCTCAGTTTAATGGCTTGGTCCTAAATATCAGCATGAAGTGCTGTAGCAGAGAGCTGGAAGCTCAAAGGATGTTTTGGGATCTGCATTTGCCCCTCCAAGAGTTAATTCCAGCTCAGACTTTCCCTGGGGAGTGCAGAGCTGGAGTCCAGAAAACCAAGTCTTTGCTGTCCCCTCCTCCAAGGGCAGCTTTGAAGTACAACCTAGAGAAGTATAAAATAATAATTACAAATTCATAGCTCTAAATACTCTGCAGCAAAAGGATACAACTCCTCCTTTATTTGAAGTCTCCTTTCTGGGAACCATCTGCCACGTCTGTAATTTCCAAGCACACAAACTCTGAAAAGCAAGCAGTACCTTCCTAACAGGTTTGCCAAAGAGCTCACCCCGGTAGGGACAACAGGAGATTGTAAAACTCCTTCGAAAACTTCCTGAAAGCACTTGAGTCGTGCAAGGCCAGCACAGCTGAATGTTTCTGTGGGAGGTATTGGCTGCTTCTTGTGCTGAAGAATTGCCAAGTTCCCAGCTGAAGCAGTCGCTGTGCTCTGCAGACATTTTTCCATATATTAGTGGGAAGTACACACAAAACAAGCATCAGGTCGATCTGTGTTAATGCTCATCTTGCAGCAGCCACATTGGCTGGCTGGAGAGCTCACAAATTTCCATTTTTCCATACAGTGTGTGAGTAAAATGGTAATTATACAAGCTAAAAATAGCTGTAAATCAACAACCTGATTTCATCAGTGCTTCACTGTTACCTATATCAATATGGAATGATACATTCCATTTCTAGAGTCACTGATGTTGAATTTTAGAGCTTTTGTCTGTTTTAAGTAGAATAATTCTGGAAATGCTTTCCTCCTGAAGAAACTTGTGCACTTTTTCTGCTCAGGTCGATGGATCTACAAGACCACATTCAGAATACAAAAAATTCTCCTCGCTGCACAGAACTCAGGAAAATTATTGGCTAAAGAAAAAAGGTCAGATGTAGGGTCCTTGTAAGGTTCTGGCAACAATCCTTCCTCCTGTAACCTCATTCACACAAAACAGCAAATACAACAGGAAAAACCAGGCAGAACAGACCTACATGGAACAGCCTCCAACCAAGCAACGTGGCCTTCCACCAAAGACAACCTTCCACAAGTGCCTCACTGCTTCAATTTGGTATTTCAGACTCCAAACCCCCACCAAAATAACAAAAAACCCAGAACAAACCCATCCACCATAAATAGTTACTATTCAGAAAATGAAAAAAAAAATTAGGCTTTTATTTCAGAAAATTAAGGGAAGAAAAAACAAAATATGAACAAATCTGGAAACCTTGAAAGACCTTGCAAAAACCCAAATTAAGCAAGGCACTTTCACATTCAAAGTCCCAAATTGGAACCACTGTCTCAGAGGAATGGTGCATTTTTGTCTCCTCCAAAACTGCTACAGAATATGAATAATTCACCATAAAAGTTCAACGTCAATGCTCAGATTCCTCAATTTGCCAGAGGTTAGCACACAGGAACACAGCACAACACCTACTGAAAGTCACCAAAATGCCAATCATGCATCACCCATCAGCTCCTGCTTGCACTCCTCGATTTCCCCTCCCTCTGTTTAACAAGCACTTGAAAAATCAACTTTTTGGATGATTTACCTCTCAAAATAGCAGTGGAACAAACAGACAATAATGCAGAGATCATGGCAGGATACATGAGTGCAGTGAAAAGCTCTGATGGGAAGTGGTCTCTGTCTCCTCCTGCCACTACCACACAAATTCCAGCTGCCTTCAAGGGAGACACAATCTCATGTTGTCAAAATACTCACATTTCCTGATGCTAATCCCATGACCTACATTTAAAAAAAGAATCGTATTGATGTAATATTTAAGCATAAAAATCTGGACTGTAACAGGTCACTTCATTAATCCCTTCTACATACATCTGGAAGCCATGTGAATTACTCAAAAAAAAATCATTTTAATATTCTAGGTACAGCAGAGACATTCTGGAAAATCTAAAAGAACTGATATTACAAGTTTAATAGGTGCCTAAAGCCAAATGCTTAAAATAACACTTTTAAAAAAAGAAGGGCCTTAAGAGATCTTTGAAGTAGTTCACGAATATTAATAACTCTTACTTTAGTAACCCAAGCTCAAACATTTCCTAACTACATCTTTTCTGTCTTCCTCTCAAAGAAATTCCCATTTAAGAGCATTTTTACACTTCCTGATAAGAAGCAGGCATGGAAAGTTATCTTAAGAACAAAAATTACTGGTATTTAGTGTAAGTTTTCAACAAAGTTGTGTTTATTAAATCACAGTAAGCCAATATTCTAGGTTTTATTCAAATTTCTCTATGCAGTTAACCCTTCTGAAGACCATTTATAGATCATCTCATCCATTTTATCCTACTAGTCAGTGATGTTTTTTACTGTCTTCTTTCCTGATCTTACCATTTAAAAAGAATGTAAAACAACCCCAAAACCAGAGGAAATAAAACCTTAGAATCTGCTTATGCATCAATTTCTAGCTCCATTTATCAAAAAAAAAATCACTGAAAACTGTCACTTTCTAAAGTATCCCCTTCTCCAAACCCAGGCAATTTTGCTGTCACATACTACCAGCCATCTCCCTTCAGACTGACAAACAAAACACAGGCAGCACTGAAGGAGAATATATTACTATTAATTAACCAACAGAGAAATGACTAAGCATTTATTACTAGATGTTTCTATCTGCAGAGCTTTACAGTAACTGAACAGTTGTTTCTTACTTTCTTACTTCAACTCTCATTTTTCATTGCTTCCTTCAACTCTTTCATCATGAATCTCCACTTTTTACTGATATTTTCACTTCATTTGCAAAGCCACCAGAATCTGTTTTTACCCAAGCAGGGCAGAGCACACGCACCACAGGAATATTGCAGTCTTGCTTTAATAATTAATAATTAAAGTAAGACTGCAATATTCCTGTGATATTACCAAGTAATGCCACGGCATCAGGATATTATCTTTTGATAAAATCTCTCATGTCTATCAGCTGAATCTATAGGTTTGGGGTAGTTCACAGTCCAAGCTATAGAGAGAACATTTTCTCCTGGAAGCCAGAAATGGAAGAACACAGCTGTAGGAAAAGTTCACAGTGTCCCAGAATCATTGCACAGCAAATAAAACACTTTACACGCCTAAATTCACATCTAGTTTCTTTTTAATGGAAGTCAACATTAAAATCGTATTTATTCAGGTATCAAACCAAGTTTTTAATCCACACTTTAAGAACATGCTTATAGTAAATTGCGATCCTATTAAGAAATGTAATTCTTGAGAATTCCCATTAAGTATCCAAATATTGTCTTTTAAAAGTCATTTCTGGGTAAGCCAATTTTCAAGCAGTCCTCAGTTCATTTTGTGTGATTTAAAAATGCTCAGAAGTCCTCACAGAGATTGATGGATTTCTTTATCAGGATCATGTTCTGCTCAAGCTCTCCCCAAATATTTCCCAGTAAGGGCTGAGGAGAGCCCAGCATGTGACTGGGTCACACTGCACTGAATTCCCAGGCAAATAAATGAATGGGGAGATGCAAAACCTGGCAAAGGCACCTCCTGTTACCAAAATCCTGAAGATTACAATGAAATCCATCAAGTGGATCAGCTGCCCTGTCAGGGATTAAAGTGTAAGAGAACAAGTGGGTTCCAAAAGCCTGGATGGGATTTCTCTCAGCTCTGCTTGCCAACACATCTGTCTTGGAATGATCTTCACCTTGTTAAAAATCATGTGCTGCTTCAGACATTGCCATCACAGTGACATCAGCAGGTACATTAAGATCTTCTCTACAATATTTATTACATTAGAGGAGGAAATGGGTTATGTTATCACTTATTTACAACACACAAAAAAACCCAGAAACAAAAATAGCAGAGTAGACACGAAAAATATGAACACAAAAAATAAATCACTAAGACAGTGTGCCTGCATAAGCACAGCAAATAAGCAGAAATCCCCATTATTGTATTTTCTATTTCCATAAATTTCAGCTCTGCTATTTTATCAACAGGAGCTGAATCATCCATTTTGTTCTACATATGCCAGCTAATAAAGAGTCAACTGAGTCAAAGGAGAATCAACTGCTTCCTGTCTACACCCTTTTAAAAAACACAACCAACTTCCAGAAAGCTACACTTAGCAACCCTCCTTTCTACATCCTTAAAAGTAAAACCATTAAAAACCAAGGATGAGGAGCCAATCAAATTGGTGCATCTCTACTCCTGATCTGAGGGAGACGTTTAAAGATCTGAAATGTTTATGGGCAGCTTTGCTTCTGAAAAGCATTTCCCTGATGTGAGCACCAGGCACAGGCTCACATGCTGCCATGTCTCACTGCACCAAGGCCCTCAGAGCACTAATGAGAAACGCTAATGAGAAGCACATTGTGTTTCCAGGAGCAGCAGGAGAGTCCATATTCTATCAAATCTCAATTGTGCTTCTCCATACGGATCAAGAGTTCCACCCTAAATGCCTTTCGCTGTCAGGATCAAATCCTGGGAGAGCTCCTCAGAAACCAGGGTTTCCTCCTCCTGCTCTGCCTTAGAACCACTCAGAGAAAGCAAGCAAGCTTTTACTGGATTAAAGCTTGAATTTATTAAAGCAAGCTTCTATAAAGTAAAAATAATAAAAAGAAAAATCCAACAGAAGCAATCCCATCCTCGAGGCAGGCTGGACCTGAGTTGATAACCACCTTCCCACCATAGCTGTGTCACATCTGCCCCAACAAAAACAGAGAGTTAAAGACATTGGAACAAACCATCTGCTCCTTTGTGCCTCTGCTACACAGGCTGTACAAAGCCTCAGAGATCAGCTAAAAGCAAAATATTCATTCTTTACAACCGTGTAAAAGATCTTTATCCAAGCCCCGGCTGAAAAACAGAATACATTTAATTCACTGAAATAAGAATTTAGTGTTCAAACAGCACAGTGATCTTCAGTAAGAGATTAACAGAGCAGTGTTAGAATAAGTTTAGCTATACCATGAAAAACAGCTGCTTTCCAGCACCAGTCTGAAGATAAGCATTTTATTGCTTCAAAATCACCAAAATATATTATATGCATATAGCAGATGAAAGATACTCAGCTGAGATTAAAACACGTTTTTTCTCTAATATTTTCACCCAAAATAGACTGAGCAATAATTTGTTTTCTAGCCCCAAAATCAACATGCCCCATCTTTAATCAATGTGCAAGCAGCTCCACTAGTTTTGAAAGCAGTGATTTATGCCTTGAGTAGCTCACTGATTTCTCCCAATTGCTAGATTTTGATATGTACAGTTTGTACAAAATAAGGTACAGAAGAACAAGAAAAGCAAGGCTGAGCCTGAAATGTGGAGTAACACAGGAGACCTTGAATCCATGAGACTGAGAAGTGGTTTGGGAACACACAAGGCAACAACACTCAGTGCTGATAGCAGAGCACAGCCCAGGGCCAGGATCACAGCAGAAAGCACAAAGGTACAGCAGGAAATATTTCCTTTCACCCTTGGACATTCCTCTTCCTAAAGGATCTGCATTAACTCCCTGAAAACTTTTGGCATTAATCTTGAAGTATCAGCTGCATTCCTGGAGATGGTATCTACCTCGTTAGGTGATCAAAATATAGAGGAAAACACAATAAATAGAAAAAAAAAAGGTAACACCAGGGAATCAACTGAGAGAGACAAAACTGAAAACATCAGAAGACAACCCCACTTATTTTATAGAAAAAAAATACCTGCAAAGTGGTGCCAAAGCAGCAGCCAGGTGGGTTGGTTGAGCCTTGGAGCTCCTGAGGTTTTAAGTTCTAGTTCTGGAGGTTGAGCACAGCCCCTCTGGGTGAGCACCACCTCTGGGTGCTTTTTTGGGGCTGCTCAGTGCTCCCAGCCCTCAGTGCTGTGCCCAGAGCTGCCAGCCCCACAGGAAAGCTCTGCACAAGCTCCCCACCCCACAGCAGGGCAGGATAAAGCACAGCACTTCCTCAACTGCTGAACTTCAGAACTTCCTGCAACGCTGGAACTTCATCTGCTGCCCATGGGCAGAAGGAGAAAGGGAGAATTAAATTAAATAAAATCAAACCAACCAAACTGACCTCTCTGTCCAAAGTGTCTATGATATTTGAATTTCCACACACAGAAAACCACTTCCCCAACACCTCAATCTGAAGACCCTGCTACTTGGTCAAGATTTAAATGTATTAAATATTTCCTGTTCACTCCTATTTCCTGTGAGTACTACCCAGCTTTTTCAGCAAGGAGCTCACACATTTTTCAGGCACTGTTCAGATGATATCTGACAGCTGCAGTGAAATGCAGGACTCAGTAACCTGCAGCACAATTAAACTGAGCTTGGAGCTGATCTTTGTACAGACACCACCTTTGTTACACAGGCAGCCCTGCCACTTCACAGACAACGTGCAACAGCAAAATCAAACATATGTTCCAACAAAGACAGCTCCTTAATTAGTACAGCATCAGCTTATTTCAAGCAGCAAGGATTTCAGCAGACTATCACACCTACTTTAGTTCTTCTAGACAAACAGAGAAAATTACCACACCAACCTCCCAACACGTTTGTTAGGCTATCTGAAAAGTAACAAAACCTCCCAGAGTTTTGGGAACTGAAATGATAAAAATGCAAGAGGAACATAAACAGATTTCTCCTCAGCATCTTGAGGTAGGCGTAGGCTTGCTCTGTTTAGCTCTGTCATATACTGGAAACAAAATCTAGTAAGTTTTGTATTACGCAGTTATAACTCCTTTTTTTGTAATATTTTAGATACTGAAACCTAAGTTTACTTATTTATTTTGAGATTCAAGCATTGTTATGTTCAACACATACCTTGAACCACTCGGTGTTAACCAAGATGTATCAGCTCAAATTTACATAAAGTTAAACACGACAGAGCTTCACACATATGACTAAACCAGACTTCCTGCACTGCGTTTCACCATGAAGATCTTACTAGAAAATATCAGTATTGCACACATTTCAAAATAAAAAGTAAGTTCAGAGACTTCTGATCAGTGCTGTCAGACAGAGTGAATATTTCTGCCTGGCCTCACAAATTTTACTACTGAATATAACAAAGCATTGACTTTTCAGATCTCTGCATCAACAAAAAAGGCACATTTATAGCATCTTCTGTATGGTTTTATCCTTGGAGCTTTGACCCACCTCCTATCCCTCATTTGTTTTGGTAAATCCCTCAAATACCTACAAAACTCCAAACAGTTGGACTGAATACAAAGTGTTTTGTGTGATTGGAGAGATTTCATTTCTGCAGTTCCAAAAGAAAACCACATTTCCCACAGATTACAGAAGGGCAGCAACACCCCGAGCTTGCAAGGCACATCTGGACAGGACATGTGATCTCCCAACAACATCTGGAAGCTCAACATCCTGCCCAGCCACCCTCAGGAAAAGCAATCTGGGAAAATATCCCATGTTAGCACAGATGTGCCACTGAGAAAGTCCCTACAGTAAGGAACACCCCATTAATACAGGACATTTCTGTATCCATGGAAGTTAAACTCCAATTTTGAGGAGCACAATTAAAGATTCTTCTGTCAGAGCAGCGTCGGAAATCTCAATGTTTCACAAAAATAAACCAAAACCCACTCAGCTTGTCAAATAACTTCATGGTTGTGCAAGTAATTTTAGATAACCTCTATTTATTGACAGATTTTAGTAGATCCTGAAATGGCAGGATAAACACAAAGCACACGTGCCTGAGAAGACTTTTAAGATGGTTCCCTGCATCTAACCCAAGCCAGAAATGCAGTAAGAAAATCGAGATGCACAGAATGAACAGCTCACCTCTAACAGCTCAGCAGAAACTCTTTTTCTTTAAGAAAGAAAATAACTGGCTGTAATTAAGGTTACTGTAACAGAAGACAAAACAAGGCACAGCAGACAAGGCATCCCTTTCCTGTCAGTGAAGGCCAACACCCACAGCTGCCTGCTCAAAGTCACACAGAAAGCCTTGAAATTTCTGATTTATTCCCTCGTCCCCAACACAGTTTGATTTTGTAATGAGCATGAGCCAAATCAACACTGATATCTGAACTGATAAAATATTCCCTAAACCTACTTTCATACACAGCATGCAGGAGTTTGGATGGAGCTCTGAGTTTCCAGAGAGAAGTATTTTGGTTTTTCTTTTTTTTTCCCTTTGCTGGGGGAAAAACAGAACAAGCTTAAAATAGTGACAAAAATCTATACATAGCTTTGAATATAGGACCACGTTACATAAAGCTACAAAAAATTATCTAATCTATCTAATTACAGATAATTAATATTTTCTTTTTTTGGGGAGTGCTGGTAGGCATTACTGCAGTTTTCAAGAAGACATCAAAAATATTCTCATCTGAAAAAAACATGATAAACATAACTGGCATGAAATGTAGGCAAACCTTCAGATCAAGGTAGGAACACATAGAAAAATATTTAGCTATACAATTAATTCCTATAACATCTAGAATGTATTTCTCTTCTAAACAAAGAATCTTTAGAAATTGCAGTGATTGATAAACTGATATTCTACCTCCTCAAATTAATATACTTATTTTTAAGGAAGGAGTTTCAGGAGCACTACTTACAGAAATGAATTACATTTCCCATTAAAATGGCAACTAGATTTTTAATCAGCTTCTTTTCCTTCCCTGTATTAAATGCTACTAATTTTTCCCTCACCAAGTTCTAAATACAATCTATGAAAAGAACTCCAGGATTTATCTATCTTTACCACCTTCAATTACAGAGCTACCTTACAGCTCCTCTCCTTTAAGCTCCCTCAGATCACCTTCCTCAGGTCTCCAGCCTCATTTTCACTCATCCATTATTAGGATTCCAAAATAGACACAGCACAGGAAGATCAAATTTTAACCCTTCAGTCCCATCAAATGCAGGAATAACTGTAGGTCTTCCCTTCATGACAAAAATATCTTGTATTCAGCAATTCTTAATTACCATGGAATATCTGACAGAAAAAACATACAAAGCCAGGTCTTCAAAATGTCTGCAACACCTTGCAAAGGATTCCAATTTTAAACCTGCTGGAGTTGCTTTATTGGATTTTAACAAGACTTAAATCCAGCAATATCCTCAACAATTGCCTTTTAACTGCCTTCTCAAGCCCTTATTCCTGTGTCCAGCCCCAAATATCAATAACCAGGTCAATGTGTAACATCTGGACCTACCCTCCCTTTCTGCCACTTTAGGCCAGCACTGAAAATCCTGGAGAAAATGCAGAAGTTTTTATTTCCATGGCTCCTTACACATTACACTTCCATAACATCCCCCAAAAAAGTACTTTTTTTTGGCTAACACATAAAAAAATTCCAGCACCCCCACTAAAATGGAGAGTAAGATATACATAGCAAGCGCCACCACATCTTGGCTGCTTCCAGATGGCACCATGAATATTATCCTTACTCCCTAGCTGGGTTCAAGACAGAAAATTCCTGCATTTCTAAGAATATACTGGGCAAGGCAAACATCACCCCCTGTAACCAGTACACTCAAACCCTGCAGACAGGCAGAAATATTCCATCATGTTTCAGGAGACCAAAAAATCAAAACATACTCTACACCACTCCAATAAATGCACTGGGCAAGGATTAATACAGTCATACACTAATTAATTTGTATTTAATACAAATGAACGCTCTTACAAGATATTAATTGCAAAGAACTCATTTTAGAAGGTCAGCTGTTAAAAGAAGAGGCCAAGATCTCACTTTTATGCTCACAAAATTATTTTCAAGTGTGTATTTCTGTTCCAAGGCTAACCACCACCTTTCTCTCTACTCAGAAATTCTCTACTATTTTAATAAAAATGCAGCATTCTGCCTCAAAACCTATCTTGGAGTGTCTATATTTTTGTAGTAGGAAGCCTTCCACAGTAATTCAGATTATTTTGGCATCTCAAGTAAACGTACTGCTCATAGCCAGCTCAAAGCTTTTAAAAACCTCTTAATGTTCTGCTCAACTACCAGTTGGCTCAAGTATCTATGGATTCTGCATATATTTCTGTTTGGTGAAAAACAAATCCACACTCACAAAATCCCCAGCACACTGGACACCCTGTGAAGAAATAATAAATTGAGACACTATGTTAAATAGAAACATAGGGGCTTGAGGGTATTTTTGTTTTTTATCATGACCTTGGCTAATACTAGTTCCAACTTTATCAGTGGGGAGAAAAAAAACATTTTGAATGGAGTATGTATTCTTTTCATTTTCAGTCTGCACTTGAAGCAAGCAAAAAACTCCCTTCAAAAAAATGTCCACTTTATCTTCAGTCACATGCTTAAGAAACATTTCATTAATGCAAGCAAGCTGCTTTCAAGGTTATTTTTTTTTGTCACATAACCAGTAAAATTCTGTTAAAAGAAAAAAAAAGACCCCATCTAAAATTCTGTCATGACCACAGGCACTAGAGACTCCAAGGACAACTCACCTAAAGGTAATTTAACAACTGGAATGCCCAATTTCCCATTTCAACTTGCTCATCACAAAGCAGCGCTAAATGCAATTGCTGAGACATTACGGGTGTGCCATATGGCTAAAACTGGATATTAAAATTGAGAATATCAATTACCAATCCACTAATGCTGAGAGCCAAAATCCATGGACAGTAAGAATTTAATCCAATTCAGTGCCTAGAACACGAGCTGAGCCCGGCGTGGAGGAGACAAATCTACCGCTGCTTTCACAGAGCGCAAACAACTCCAAGGTTTTATTGCAGTAACTGCAAAACCAGCTGAACCCAACACTTGCTAAACATCCCCAAACCACAGCTCCAGGCCTGGTAGGAATCTACAAAAACAACAAAAGTTTCAGATGAATTGGCATCTGGTTTCCTGGGGATTGGGAAATCGTAACTAAGTTACTATTTAAGAAGAAGCAGTTTAGTTGTTTTCCACATGACCAAATCGAAGCCTCCAAGCACCAGGAAGTTACACAGTGCAGCCAATATCTTGCTTCATTTCAGGAAAAGGCATCCTACAAAGACATATATATATTTCTACAATAATTAAAGGGCCTTGAAATCGCATTAGTTGAAGGGTTTTCTTATTCTGAGTAAACTAGTTTAATGGTTCAAGTTTGAAAATTTTTAATAGCTGTGGAGTGTTTCTTCTGGGATGATATTAAGAATAATTCTACACAAAATTCTATCCACTCCTTGATTATACAGAGCTTCATTGATTACTTACACAAGAATTCTCATTAAGTCCAAATACAGCATCTCCACGAGGCACGGAGGTGATTTAAAAAACTGTTCTGCTAAGATATCCTGTGGAATTTTAATTTACCATCTTGTCAAAGATTTCATGCTAGGATGCCTGCTACGTACTGACTTAGCAGCTGCAAGGACTCAACAAGGATAAATGTAATTTATCTTACCCAAAACAGAATCTCACTTCACTCTGCTCCTTTCTGATCCTTTACCAAAAGGCCAAAGTAGCAGTAACAAAAAAATTGCACAAGTAATTCCAGGTTTAACAGGACATTAATATCAAATGGAACTAACAGTTTATTAAACAATATTCTTAATTTGAAAAAAATGTTCTTGAAACACCAGAGGAGTAAAATGCACTCAGCTGATTTCAGTTTTATTTTTTTTAATTAAAAAAACCCACCAGCAACAAAAGCTTCAACTGAAAATCAGCTCTGCTGCTTCCCAGCTTCCTTCTGCATGAGCTACAGCTGGGTTACTACAATAAACTAACAAACAACTGATTATACATTAAGTAATAGATAAACAGTACTAAAACGTTTGATACTATCAAAGGTTTGGAGGTCACTTGAATACAGGAGACATAACAAGCATTTCTTATTTTTCTTCCTGGGAAGTGTATTGTTTTAAGCCTGACTCCAGTATATCAAATATTAACCAAGCTATTTTATTTAGACTACCAAAGTTAAGGAGTTTGGCACTACATAGCACAGGAGGTAGAAATCAAAAGTCCATTTTTCTCAAAAGATACTAAAAAAAACAGGTAAAAGGCTTTAGAAATTTGTAATGTTTCGAAACAGACAACTCAGACAGGGAGCTGTTTTAACATCCCCCAAGCCCTTCTCATTCTTGCCCATTAGAAGAACAGTTATCCAGAGGATGGCAGTAATTCTGGGTCAGCAGCAGCCTTAAACCCTCCACAAATTGAGAGTTCTGAAGCAGACAGGAGACTCTTTTGTGCCACAGAAAGACACCTGTCTGCACAGGCTCTGCTCTGTGATTACCTGGCCACAGAGACCCACGGCCCAGCAGCCTTTGTACACCTGGGCTCTACGTTTAAAAACCGGTTTTTAGCAACAGCCTTAATAAAAGCCAGGAACGTTTTGGTGGTGTTAAGCAGGCACTGCAAGGTAAAAACGAAAATTGTGTCACCCCTCTATTCACTTAAGAGCCTATGTGAACATTTCAATAAAACTATTTACTCCTCCCACCCAGTTCCTATCTGGAGGAGCTCACAAAAATTAAGAAAAAAACCCCAAAAACCCACAGATTTCTCACAGTAATCTTCCAAATGCTCCTCCTACCCCCACCCCAGAAGAGAAGAAAGCGAAGAGAACGAGAAAGTAAATCTAAAACACAATTACGAAATAAGATCGAGTTTGGCAAAGCTGGGGTGAGGAGGAGTTGAAAAATGAGAGCTGCCTTGCTGCAAACGCCATCTTGTTGCAGCTACTGGGCCCAGGCACAGAGAGATCCATTCATTCACAGCAGAAAGAAAATCAAACAGACACCCTGGCTAATCTGCAGCCACCAAAACAACCACACTATTATCACCCCTTCTCCTTCTCCTCTAGCACACAAAGGAGAGAAATAAAACTCCGATAAAACATTTAGGGACAGATTTAGGTATTAACATATCATCTTCGTTTCCTCACACGTATTTCACATACACATCGACAGCGTTTTGCCTTGATTCACATCCTCGTGTCCAGATCAGCTTAAAATATGGGATAAATCTCTCACAATTAGGTGCAGATATCCTACAGCAGCAAAATATTTCATTTTTCAGTTTTAAATACCTCTCCAAGTTGAGCCAACTATTCTTAAAAGCTGTTTCAATAATCACTTAAGCCTTACATTTACAGTCCTTTCCTCTATTTCCTCCTGTGGAGACAATGCATAATAACGTGGCAGTCGGCACATCCTAGAAAGGATGCCTGGTTTAAAACGAGTCCCAGCCATGACTTTGTTAGAGAATAATGAAATATCACATTCGTTAAAATTTCAGTTCATCTACAGGAATGATAAATTGACATCTTACAACAACCTCTACATCATTCTGATTATTTTCTGGACAAGATTTTTTTGTTAATAAAACGCTTCATCTCTTTCATATTTACATGCAAGGCTTTACACATCTTCATTCCCTACAAAGCCGTAGGATTAAAAATCCTACATGTTCGATATCCTTTGGATGGATTAAAAAAAAAATAACGCTGAAATCCTTCCGATCAAAAAAAAGCTGGGAATTGAAGTAATATTTCAAACAACATTTCCAAGGAGAAAACTCCATCTTTCCATTGTAGCAAACAACCCTCCATGATCTTCGTTATCGCTGCTACGGGCACACAAAAATATGCAGCACCGTAATACATGGGGGAACAAATATGCGGTCTGAATCCATCCTCGGTTCCGGTTCTAACGAGAACAAAACCTTCCCTACCCCTCCCTCGCCCAGCACACCCAGCATGAGCCCCATCTGCGAGCCCGCGGCTGGCTGGGGGTGCTGGAAGCAGCCTTACCCTGTTTGTCTCACCCCCGGCTCCTCTTAATCAGTTTTCCACCATTACAGCAGCCACACCATTGCTTTTT
>VXBR01011568.1:68582-128285 GCA_013400215.1 Cisticola juncidis | reverse complement strand
TCCCGCGCGCTCCCTCCTCCCCTCAGCGAACAAAGGGCGAGGGCGGGCGGCGTGAGGGGGAATCGCGGCCGCCCCGCCGGCCCTGCAGGCCGAAAACAAGTCTGAAAGAGCCGGATGGGAACAAAAAGGCACGAAACGGAACCCGCAAATGGTGTTTAAGCTCAGGGCTGGGAGAGGCAGAGCCTGCACGCCACGTTAAATGGGAGCGCGCCGGGCTGCTGAGGGGGAAAGGGCGGGAGGGAGGCCACAGGCCTTAAAATGCCGCTCGTAAGAGGCTGGCAGGCAATAAATGCTTTTATATCATCGTGTGAGGAGAGACGGCGGGAGCTGGGCCTGGTTAGTCCGGAAAGACTGAGGAGGGATCTCGTTAATGAATAAAAATATCTCCGAGGGGATGGTGCCAGACTCCTCAGTGGTGCCCGGTGACAGGACGAGGAGCAATGACTAAACTAAACCGAAGCAGAAGTTACGCCTCAGCATGAGGAAGGGAATCTTTGCATGAGGGTGGCAGGGAGCATCTGTGCAGGAATCTCCCTTTCCGGAGCCATCCCAAACCCACCTCAGCACTATTCCTATTTCATCTGCTCCAGGTGACTCTGCCTTGGCCAGGGTGATCTCCAGAGGGCCCTTCCAACCCTAACAAATCTGTGATTCTGTCATCTTCCCCTCAGGAACATGACAGGCAGCATTTCTGTGGCTTAGAATCTTTTTTTCCAGCTTTTTTTAAATAAAGGTACTCACACAGCCAAAGTTTCCAGAGCATTCTTTTCATTTTCTCCTCATGGCATCCATCACTGCTCTGGAAGGGTTTGCATGAAAGAAAAAGTAAGAAAAAAACCCAACAAACACCCATAAAAATCGCAATTTCTGTCTTGCAGACTGGACCTCACATAAACCAGGCAGGAGAGATGTTACCAAAACGGAATCATTTCCCACCAGAACTCATGCTGAAACCCTAATTAATATTGAAAAGTAAGTAGAGATACAGTATTGCATCACTTTTCCTCCTATCACAGGTTAAATCTGGGTTTTTTTCCCAGTATTTGTTTATACCTTGCTAAAAGGTGAGATTACTTGGCAACTGAAATAGGTTTGTAGTAAAACAACCCACAGCATTTTAGCTGATTTTCAATTAAAACCTATCCAGCACGAATACACTAATAAAATAAACAAAAGACCCCACAAAACACAACAAAAAAAAAGCTTAAAGAGGCCAATATTTTTTCTGTAAACTCTTGCCCCAGTAGATTCTTGCTTCCCTAGAATTTAAACAAAGTGTTCCTCCTGTCATGCTTTCTGAAGGGAGATGTGGTTACCTTTAATTAGTAAAAGAAAGAGCAAGTTTGCCAATTAAACTGTAGGAAAGTGGATTGGCTATTATTCAGGTTGTCTGTTATGAAAACCTATTAGATCCTGGTGTGGTTAAGCCTTTGATTTATAATAATCAAATGTTTGTTTTTAAATACCTTTTATGATGCATTAAAGCTTTAATTCATCACCTTGAGATTTACAAATAACAAAATAAAAAAAAGTTTACTGAAATTAGAATAAATTATTCTTGAATTACTGTCCCAAATTGTTAATAATCTTTCCAGTAACCATGGGGAGATTTCTGTTTCACCCCTGAAATGTGGACAGGAATTATCCTATTAAAATCTGTGGAACCACATTGTATACAGATGGGGATGTCAGTGTTCTTGAGGCTAGAGATTCATCCAGCATCCCCATCTGGAAAATCCTGATTAAATCTACGTGCTCAAGAAACACCACAAGTTTATTAGATATTTGCAAAGTTGCCTACAGATTTCAAAAGCAGTTACACACAATATTTTAGTCATTAAATCTAAGTGGGATTTATAGTAGGCAAGTTGCATGTTTGGGTTTTTTTAAATTTTTAATTCTTTTAGTTAGAGATTGCTTTTAGGCTTAGCAGAGATTAAAACATCCTTTTGGGAATACAACATTTATGTGGAAAAGAATGACCACTTGATATATTAGGCAAAAAAAAGGTACTATCCATAAAAGATTTTTTAAAAAGTCCATGTTTTACAAAGAAAAATTTCTCAATCTTATGAGATTTTGTGGGAAATTTTCAGCTAGCAGTGGATCATACAGAAAAAAATCTGTGTAATGAGCAAAAATAACATTCTGAGATTGATAGCAAATAGTAAATCACATTTTGCTTCTTTGAGAAAATAGCTGCATTGAGATTTTGTTATTGGACTAGAGCAGTTGTAGTGTGAATTAATTATATCATAAATTACATAATTACAAATGATATCATTATAAACTAATGGATGCTTTTTTCCCATTGCACATTCTCATCATACAGATACTGCTTTTCCTCAGATTTTTCTTACATGCTTTTACCAGTGGTGCAGTTCTAATAAATAAACTTGGTTTGTGTTGTTTTTTTTATAAAATACACATTCAGATCTTACCCTCTTCTAGGAATCTCTGGTTTTTTTCCTTGCATTCTAATTTTTATGGATTCTCTATTTCATGAGAGCTAAAGGGAATTTCTGTCCACAGGTCTGTGCTCTGCCATGTCTTCAGATCCATGGAATTTGGGTAAGAAAACTGCATAAGTCAGAAGTGTTTATAGCACATTTACACACAACCAGTGCTTTCACCACACCTATTCTTTTGTAAAAATACAACTGTTGCAATAGTTCCTGTTTCTGATCCAGTGACTTAATTATATCTTGTTCTGCAGTGAGAAGTTTGATTGATGTACAGTTACCCTGCTGCACAGGCATTATCTTTATTTTTTAAATTTTTTTTTCATTTTAATCTTAATTTTTCACTCAGATCCATGAACTGCCATAGTTTGTACTGTTCAGTGTCTGAATGTGCAAAACACCAGAATTAATTTGCCTTACCAGATACAAGTTTATCTGTTTCTATATGCTGCAGAAATATTGTTTACAACTAAAAAATTTAGCTGAAAATACCTGTGACTACTTGAAGATCTGGTATAGATAATTAATAAAACAAATTTTAATTTTTTTTTTTTGTTAGTCCACTTTGAAGTTACAGTTTTGATCCTGGCTTAGAGCTACAGAAAACCTCTCTGTAGAGGGGTTGCTCCATAGTTCTGCATTGCAAAACTTCTTGCACCTTTTTCTCAACCAGCTGACATTAACCCCTTTGTAGGGAGCATCTTTAGTTAGGTGAAGCTTTGGGCAGTTTCACTGCTCAAATTAATTAATTTTTCCATACAAATGCCATTGTTATAATCAAAATCTTTGTGTTGTTACCTGAGTGAAAATATTGCATGATTCTTACGGTAAATCAAGATGCTCCTGGTCTCTGAAAGGATAATCATCAAACAGGTATGAATTATGCTTTCTACAAAAGAGTGAAAATCAGCACTTCTCAAAATTGCAAAGCTCCTCAGCTGGTATGAGGATACTGCTGCAGTAATAAATAATTATGTTTTGCCTCCTTTCTTTGTAACCTCAGGTAAGTGTATTTAATAGAATCACTCCAGACTCCACCTCATATTCCAGAATCACACCATTTCCCATTCTGTAACATTTTGTATTTGCCTTTGTATCCTTTGGTGGCTGCAGAGTGCGTTCTGTGAACCCTGACGAGACACTCACGTGATTTTGAATTATTTTGAAGTTCTCCATTTGGTCCCTAAAGCAAAGCAGAACTCTCATTTCTCCTGACATTGCATCAAAATTAAAGGAAGCTTATACAACATCTAAACTTCAGCTGTGCTTCAATCCTGACTCTATTCAGAACTCTTTTTTTTCCCCCTATTGTTTTATTTTTTAAAACCTTATTCAGAGCTGTTCCAACCTGCTGTTATTTGCCACTTCTTTAACAATTGGATGACAATCATCACTGCTTCCTTCTGAGGAAGGACCCAGGTAGCAGAATATCAAGATCATTCATTAGAGAAAATAAATAAGTAAAAGCAAACTGAATAGAAATCCTCAGTGGGGCCAGGCAGAGCAAAAAGTAGGAGTAGCTCAGTCTCCTTAGTTACATTCTGCATTCTCACAGTTTCTTTCAGTTTCCCTATTATTATGGAACAAAAGAGTTATTTTAAACACTTCTGAGAACATGGCATAAAATTAGCAAAACTGTGTTAGTCTGCAGAGAATATAATTGACAAGCTTTTAAGGTAAGGGGAGCTGATTCTGAGAGTCTTTGTGTCAGTTAGCAAAGTCCATACACCAAGTTTATAACAAATACAGGAAAATGTTCCTAAATTCCTTTCTTAGGGTGAGGGTCAGGGTGGGTTATGTGTGAAATGGGTTCATGGACAGTTAATTCAGAACTGTTGAGAGACTTTGGAAATCACTTCAAAATCCTGTGGAAAAATCCATTTCTGTGTAAGGAATTAGCAGAGTTGGGAAGGCCCAGAGCTTTCCTGGATGTGTTCCTGGGAATGTTATAATCATGTCTGTTACATGATTGTCTTTGAAGGATTTTGTCCTCAACAGAGGCAGAATTGGAACAGGACACACTGGGCTCCATGTCCTTAAAAAGGCATCATCTCTAGTCCTGTTTCCTGACAAATTCTAGTCTTGTTTTCTCACAAATTGTGGCTGGAGGTGCTTTCATTCCCAGGGAAAACCTTGCTCCTATTCCCTTGTGACCCATTTAAAAAAATCAGTATCACAGGTATCTCTGACTTCAACAATAGTACAAATTTATTTCTAGTTCCTGTGTTTGGCAGAGCTTGAAGCACTTTCCAAAGCCAAAGAAATATCAATACTGTTTTCTTAGACATAGGAAGCTGCTGCAGAATGATGTGAAATTATTCAGCCACCAAGATCCAGCACTTTATGGAAAGAAGGGAGATAAAATGTTTGTGTTGTTTGAATCTGGATCTACTGTTCCTCACATCAACACCTGATTTTATACTGTGATACAATCCTACAGTGTGACACAAATACAGAATTTTGTAATCTATGCAGATACTTGTTCAACAAAACACAAAATTTCTGTGCTGGGAGAGCTCTGTTCTGAACTCTTCTGGTTTTTTCATCTTCCAACTTTGAAACAGGTGTCTCAAGTTTGGTCTGAGCGTGCTTATGCACTTAACAAACACCAATTCTCCTTTTTTTTCATTCTATTTCTACAAATCCATCTTGAGAGAGCCAGAAGAACAGCTTTGAGTGCTTTTTTTTGTCCCTACAATCAGAATTGTATCAGAGCTCTTTTCAATGTGTGGGGATTATTCTGGTTTTCCTTTGTACTCAGGTATTTGTTGGGAGTTCACATTTTTGCTGTACCTTTGAACTTGCAAGCTCTAGCTTGACTTTTAAAAGTCCTTTTGGAAAATAGTCGCTCTTGGAAAATAATATAATAGCAACAAAGAGAATTGTTATAATCATCTTAAAAATCAGATTCTGCCCTGTGTTTACACACATCTATAAACACACCCAACCAATTGCACACATGCAGGTCTTCCTTTAAGTAGGTGATACTTGGGCTGCATCAGTGCTGATCAGGCAGTTTGAGTAAAAGATTAAAGCCTCATATTTCCCTATTTAAAGGGACTTTCCTCAAGGGGTTCATTGAGCAACAAACAGAAAAACAACTGGGACCCAGGAGATCCACATTGAGAATTCAGCCCAGCTACTAAACTTTTTATGATGTCAGACACACCAGAGCCGTGGTGAAATTTGAAATTCCTTCAAAAACAAGAGAGGAGTTGCTCACCTTGCTGTGTTAGATTCCCATGGAGTTTCCACCCCGTTCCTCCACCCTTGACAGGGCAGTGTGGGAGGGTGGGCACAGGTTTGTGTCACAGGGAGGCTCTTACTGAGCATTTCTGTTCTCTCAGAGAGCCTGACCTGAGAACTTCAGAGCTGCTGGATCCAGAAAACAAAAATACAGTTCTAAAACCAAAATATTGATGGTCAGGGGACTCGTACCACTGTCCTTGGAGAATCCATGTGAAATCAAACAAAGCCTAATTGCCATAGAGAAGAGGGGTGAGGTGTGCATTAATTGAATAGCAGTAGGTAATAAAATGGGTAGGTTCAGTGATGGTTACATCCCTTAATCCAAAAATAAGTGTTTATTTGGGAAAATGTACTGGGACCAAGTAAAACACTCCTCAGCTGCTGCTCAGAATGAAAGAACTTGCTGCCAAACTCTATTCTTCTGTCTCTGAAAGTTCATGTCCTTTGAGCAAGGGGCTGGGCTGGATTCTAAATTTACAAAAAAAAAGAGAACTTTCTTGTGACCTCTGGGATGTGTTACAGTAAATATCCCAAATCTCAAGCCATTTGTCAGCAATTCTGTGAAACCCTTCCTTGGGAGGACCTGTTACAAAGAAGATGCTTGTAAAATTCATGTTTCCAAGCAGCAAAACAAAACTTATATAAAGTGTAACATCTCTCAAGCCACTGCCCAAGAAAACTGACAAAGTACAAACAGCCAACACAGTCAGATTTTCAGAGGCTGAATGAATGTTTTAGTAAATAAACAGCATATGAAATTTAGTTTTTATACAAAGACAATTACATATAGTGAAAAAAATAAGCCCCCTACATGTGTAGTTTTGCTTAGTCAAGTCAAAATATTTATTGAAGAAATAATTTTGATGGGAAATATTTTTATAAACCTTAAAGCACAAACAAGTTTGGACTAAGAAGTTCTAAAGAATCAAGAAATACATTAAAAAATAGATACTCAGAGTAATATAAACCACCCCCTTTCCCCAATGATAACATTATTATGAACAAACACAAAACCAGGAAGAAAACCCATTAAAACCCAGTATTCTCTAAAAATCTTTAACTTTTCCCTATCTGAACAATCCAGTTTCAGACCTGAGAATAAAATCTACTTGTAGGTGATTATTGTGTACTGAGATATGATGCTTGATTAAAGACATTTTTACTCAAGAACTGTCACAGCTGGAAATCAGCTTTTATATTGCACTGGGAGCAACATGAAATGTCCATTTGTCACCTCCAAAAGCTCAGCCCCAGTGTTGCCAACGTGTGTTGGGGTGGAGTTGTGCTAATCCCATAAAACAGAAAGGAAATTGGGATTTTGTGATTTCTGCCACAGTGGTGCCAGTAGGGATTTGCATCAGAATTTTTTTTTTTTTTTCATTTTGCAAATTTTGCCTTCACAGCACAAAAATCTGGATTTCAGATTAGGGGTCCTGGACTGCAAGTAACTTAAATTCATTGCTAACTTCCACTTTTGAAAAAAGATCCAACATTATCAATGTACTATTCAGCACTTCACTAAAATAGACAAAATGATAATTTTGAATAAATGGACTTACAGCAGGATTTTGAACCTTGTAGATTACTGGGTAGTACTTCAAAGAATAATTTTGTTTCTTTTGAATTTCATATTTAAAAATAATAATTGAATTGTTTCAATTCTTCCCGTTTCTACCTTTTATTTGTCTTTCCTCTATGGATTATAGGCTACCATCATAGCATACCTACAAATAATTTAGTTTGTAAGGGGTTCAAAAAGAACACCTTAGAGAAAGAACAAACCATGAAAACAAGTCCATATCAGTACCACCTACCAATATTAGAAATATAATACCCAAATGTACTTCTTACTATTTAAAACATGTTTAGAGTTCTATTTATTTTTATGATCGGATGAGTCAATTTCAACTTTTTCATCTCCCCATAGTTCCATATTGGGGTTTAAATCCTTGTAACAAATGTAATAGGAATAAAGATGAGTGACATTTTCAGTACTTTTAATAAAACCTCTTTCCCCTGCCAAAATGAATGTTGGAGTCAAAGCTAAAAGCACTCTGTGGTTTCCTGATATGCACCAGTCAGCACAAATGCATCCAGAGACATCATCCCCCTTTGGCATTTGTAATTGATGCTACTCCTATTTATTATTTATTAATCTCTCGCTTTGAGCATCTGGATGTGACCGAAACCCAAGACTCTTTTCTGTTTTCTTGTGTGAAGTGGCAGGTGACTGGTGGATTTTAACCCCTTCTAGCCCAGTGTCATGGCCCTGAGGTGCCTGCCCTGTCAGTGTTTCAGAGGGTGGCAGAGGTGCTGCCCTGTCAGTGTTTCAGACTGGCAGAGGTGCCTGCCCTGTCAGTGTTTCAGACTGGCAGAGGTGCCTGCCCTGTCAGTGTTTCAGAGGGTGGCAGAGGTGCCTGCCCTGTCAGTGTTTCAGAGGGTGGCAGAGGTGCTGCCCTGTCAGTGTTTGGGATGGTGGCAGAGGTGCTGCCCTGTCACTGTTTCAGAGGGTGGCATTCTTCCAGCCCAGCAGGAAGCTGGCCTTGCAGCACGTGTCACCTGGGCAAGCTGGCAGAGAGGAGCCCCGGGCAGCGTTCTGCTCTGTCTGCATGGGCTGCCTGAGGTTATTTCTGCTCTGGCTGAGCCTCTGCAGCAGCCAAAGCCAGGTCTGTGTGTTTGTGTCTGGCACACAGAGCTGGGGGGGTTTTGGGAACAGAGGCTCCGTGCAGGGGGGGCAGAGCTCCTGCCTGTCCTGTTCCCGGTGCCACTGCCCAGAACAGTCTGTGCAGGTGCTCTCCCCTCTCCCTGCTCTCTGTGGGTGGCTGCTCCAGCTGTGCTGTGAAAGGCACCGGAGCTGGTGCTGCCTCTGCTCCTTCCCCAGCATAGCACGTTCTGTTCAGGAGAGGGGCTGGGGCTGCAATAACCTCAGCCTGCTGGAGCTTAGTCACACTCTGCAAGCACAGCCTGCTGGGCTGGTTACACCTGGAGAGAGCTCCTGCAGGGAATACATGCACTGTGCACGGGCAGCAGAGCCACACATCCCAGAGACAGCCCCACAGGCTCATTCCAGAACTGGGAGCATCATGAGCTGCAGCAGGGCCTTGCTATACTTCAGTTTAGCCCTGGTGAGTTCCCCACTCCATGGTATTTTGCTCCTGGGATGCTGGTGAGGATCTGTGCACACAGATCCACAGATCCTGTTCCTACAGATGTAGCTCAGAGGTCTCTAACATTGTGCTGTGCTCAGACTTTGTCATTCTCCCAGCAAACTTCACATCAACTTCCAGTTGTGATGCTGTTCACATTTTTCCTGTTTGAGTTTGAGGCTCAAACTGGGCAATTGGACTGCCTGACCCTGAAGTCTAGCAGGCTGTTTTTAGAGGACACCAAAGCCTAGATAAAAATCTAGAAAGTCAAATTAGCCTGTTATAATTAGTGATAGTTTAGGCATTGACTAGATCTAAACCTGCTTTTCCACAGTTTTTTTTACTTTTTAATTGTAGCAGAGCTACATGATGGCCCAAATTTCTGCCTTTGATTGATGTCACTGTCACCAGTAAGAGTTTGACTGTGGAAATGGTTTGAATGTCTCTAGTTTGATCAAATTTGCTGGGGAACTGAGTGCAGCTTCATGT
Organism: Cisticola juncidis; assembly: GCA_013400215.1. Taxonomy (NCBI): domain Eukaryota; kingdom Metazoa; phylum Chordata; class Aves; order Passeriformes; family Cisticolidae; genus Cisticola; species Cisticola juncidis. Next base: position 118,939 of record VXBR01011568.1, on the reverse strand, counting down.
GAAGGTACCAAACCCAGCTCAGCTGAGGATATTTTGGGATTAAGTCACCAAGAACCCTTGAGCTGAAGGTGTTGGCCATAAACTCAAACTGCTCTGCAGTCCTGAGAGTTTTCACTTGCACTGGCAAGGCCCAAGTGAGTTCCCTGCTGCTCTGCATATAAGGAGGTGGAGGAAGGAAATGTGGAGAGGAAGCCAAACTTCCTGTGCCAGAGATTTTATACTGGAGCCTTCCCTGAATTTAAGACAATGCAGCCACAGCTTTAGATGTGAATCACTAGAACTCAGACAGGCAGACTTGAAGAAAGACCCTTCTACATCCACACCTCTTGTTTGGGGCTCGTGTCCTAAAGAACAATCTGATTTTTAGACCTAGCAGTTGCCTCTTCCATCCCCATCCCCCCTCCAGATGGATGAGAAACTCCCTTTATTTTAGTTTCATTTCTCTGAATGTTGTTTCAGACTCAAAGGAGCCAGTTTGGGAATCAGAATTAACCCCAGGTCCATGGGTAAGTGACTGCACGGGGAAGAGGCACCAAGGAGCCTGAAAGGAGCAAGCCTGATCACAAAAATGGGAGGGGACAGGAAGAAGGGCTGTGTGTGACAGCCATCAGTTGATTAGACACGTGTACACACTTGCACTTTTATGATTTATAATTATAAATGGATGGAGAAGTCACCAAATTGATTCCATAGATGCTCAAATTATCCTGATTTTGTTGTGCTAATTGCATGAACATGTGTTACCTGCATCTTGCACATTGGCTAAAACTTGGAGATTTTGGTGTGTAGGTGTTGTACCTAAAATAGTGGGATATCAAGAGCTAGGAATCAATGAGAAACTTTGAATCTTCCTTACTGTTATTCTAGCATAGCACTGAGCAGTGGGTTTGCAGTATCTCTAGCTACAATTCACTTAACATTTTTCATCAATAACCATTTTGGTTGAAACCTTGGGGGGAGCAAGGCCAAGCTCTGATGAAATAGAGTTTTTTTGTTGGTGACAATGTGATAAACCAGAGAAAGGAAGGGAAATCTCTCCTCCTTCTCTGGCCTGGAGAAGCATTATTCCTTATGTTCTTTTTTCAATCCAGGCAATTTCCTGTGCTGCTAAAGCACAGTCTCCCAAAGGAGGAGTTTCTGCAGCACCTTCCACCCCAAAGCCCCGTGCAAAGCAGGAGGAAGGCTGCATTCATTTTTCCTGCTTTCCAGGAGCTTCGATTTCTGCTGAAACAGTTCGTGAGGAGAGAGGGCAGATCCATCTCGCTCTGCTTTCACCTTGGCTCTCCCTTCCCCTGGGGCCACGGCGAGGTGGCCACGCTGAGGTGGCCTCTGTCACACGCTCGTGGTGCTCCCTGGCTGGGTGAGGTGATGCAATGGCAGTGCCAGCCCTGCCCAGGGGACAGTGCACAGACAGGCATCCACAGGGGACTTCACGCTCTGCTTTCTGCAGCTCTCCATCCCACAGGCAGGAGAAAGCCATTAAACAGCACACTGGAATTCAGGGGAAATTCCTGCATGGTTTAGACAGGTTGGAGAAATGATGGAGTTAAATATTTGGATGATTAAGGCATCGAAGCATCTGACGTATGAGGGGAGGATGAGCAAGCTGGGAGTCTTTGGCCCCAGGATGAGGTGATACAGGAGGGATCTATAAATGTGAATAAATACCTGGGGGGAAAGTATAAAGAAAACAGAGGCAGACTTTTCTCACTGGGCACCAGCTTGCATGGTAAGAAGCAGTAGGAACCATCCCAAACACAGGAAATTCCATTCCAACATTCCAAAATCCTATTTTCACTGTAAGGGGATCAGACAATAGAACAGGTTGCCCAGAGGGGCAGTGAGATCTGCATCCTTGGAGAATTCAGAGCCACGGTGGGCAGGGCAAGTGGGCAGTGGGGGCTGGATTCAGGGATGTCTAAAGGTCCCTTTCAACCTCTGCATCTTGGAATTGTTTACCAATGGAAAATAGAGGCAGAGACATAGAAACCTATCAGGATATCTGTGGTAGAGCTGGAGCCTGTCACACTCCAGGATTTTTCTTGATTGAGAGATAACCCTACTCATTATCACCGATTTTTTCCTCATTATTACAGCTGAAAATAACCGAACACACGATTTTTTATTTCCCAGATGGCCCAAATCATTTGAATTTCAGTGTTTTACAGCAGGTACAATGGGCCTTTTATCAAGAGGGAAAAGTCTGTATGCGAAATAAGTAAGGAATAAAAGCACACCACGTTTTTTTCCTCCAAATAATGGCACTGAACGTAATTGCCGCTGATGTGTGCTGGCCTTGCAGTCTGCCCAGCCGACCTTCACCGGGGCCACTCCGGCTCACTTCCCCCATCTGCTGGGAGCGCGCAGCTCAGCCAAGGGCGGAGGATGCGTTCTCCAAACACACACGGGGTGTTTATTTTTATGGCCGTCTGCTTTGCTGCCTAATCACAGCTCCGTTTCCTTCAAACCCAGCTGGAGTGACCTTATGTGCGGGGCACAGCAGCTTCTCCCATCCTCAGCTCTCTGACAGCTGCCGGGCGGGGTTTTTGGGGAAAGAAACATTTCCAGCCCCATGGAGCTGAACAAACCTTGCCTCTCTCTTCTCAGCATCTTCCCCTAGTTAGGAATGTCCAGGGGCTGTTCCTAAATCTCACACTTTGCCCCAGTTTCTTCTCCAGATTCGCCCCTTAAGAGGGGGAGGGAGTGGGGAGGTTTTTTCCTGCTCTTCATGTCCCACACAAAGTTCATCATGCTCTGACTGTACCTATATTTCAATGTGACAGCGCAGCCCACGCTCAGCGTTCATCCTCCGAATTCCCTGCGAGAAAAGGCAGCGCTACAGCCCCTGTTCCACAGACCAGGGTCATGTGGGAAGTCTGTGGCAGAAAAGTCACAAAATTGGGGTTCCCAGGTCAGTACCTGGACCTCAGGACTGCACTTCCCCACTTGTGGAAGGAAATAGTTTATGCCATAAAGTCCTAGTGTGGAAAGAGAAAAAAAAATGCACATGTAAGGGCTCAACATTAGGCTCTTCTCTTCTGTTTCCTTTTTGATCTACTTGGGAAAGCAGGGTAAAAAAATGAGTAAAAATTAAGCTCTTTTGTGCAGATTCAGGCTTGCAGATTCATTTCTAGGTTTGATATAGAAATTGATTTTCTCCTTTTTCTGGGTGCCCAAGGTGAGCTTTGTTATATTTAAAACAATCGAAATATCTTTGAAAGTCTGCATTCTTTTCTACAGGCCCCTTTTTCCTTCCAGTAAGATAAAAAGAGAGCAGCTCTGGCATTTCATATTCTAAATTTTGACTGACCAGAACAAAATGTTTTCCCAGCAACATGGGTTTGCACCTAAGCCTTTTTTGTGCATTGAGTTTGACCTTAGGATGTAGAATTTCATAAAACATTTATTGTCTTCTCCGGTTTTTAGAGCACAATTCCCCTGTGATACTTTGTTTTCACCGTCTGCTCTGAAAAGGATTCCAAGCCTTCTCTTGCAGTTTGAATTTTAATTGTGGATGAAGGAAAGAACCTCTGCTACCTGCAGCAAAATTAGTCAGTGTCTCCCTAAACAGAAAGAGTTCTAACAGGTAAAGACGATTAGGATCAGAACCAGGAGACAGCCAAGAGTATGGAGAGTGGTTGTGGCAGAGATATTTTGTTCCATAAAAGGAGGGTTTGCATGTCCGTGTGTCCCACTCATCTGTACTGGCAGCAGCAGTGATCCTTTCCCCTCAAAAACTGCAGCTGATAAAGACAAAATGCAGTTAGAAAACAAAGCAACCAAACCTGAGCTGTTTGAGGCCAGTGAGGCAGACAAAGACAACTGCCAGGCAAAGAAAGAAATGGTTTATTTTCTCTGAATTTCCCTGTGTGCAGACCCCACTGATGCCTCAGTCTGATGCTGCAGGTTTACCACTAAATACTCTCCAAAGATTATAATGCATCAATTATCAAAGCCGTTCTAGAGGTACCACTTTACTTATATTGTTAACGAGCTTGGCTATAAAGGGATTTGCAGCCTGAATTTCATGACAGAGCCAAGGTATAATTTGCTCTGGGCTATAAAGCCCATGAATTATTGAGGAAATTTACTTCCATGGCTGCGTTTTCTTTCTGAGCACAAGTGCTCGTGCTGAGTGCATGTGTGTGAGAGGAGAGACAGTGATGGAGGCTCCAGCCTCAGCCCTCCATCTCCCCAGCACAGGCTCTTCCACACAGCCAGCAAAGAACAGCAGAAAATAACTCACAAAATGAGCATTTTGAACAAATGAGAGGAGAAAAATTGCATGCTGAACAGTGCCAAACTGAGGACCAAATATAAATCACAATTAAAAATGCACTTTGGGTAATTACAGAGAGGGGCTTTTCCCTTAGAGATGTCACAAAGCTTGTGTGGATATAATCAGACTTGAATAGATGTGAAAACCAGCAGCCTGACAAATCAGAATTCTTAGATCTGCATCAGGCCAAGCCTATAACCTGCTGTGGGTTATAACCACCTCCCCCTGGTGTTCTTTTAAAACCTGGGTTCTTCTGCAAGCGAGGCTTTGGAACCACAAATTCCAAATCCATGTCCTGCTTCCCTCCTTCCACTCTGCACACTCAACTAATATCTCCTGAATCCACTGACCAATTCCAAGCAAAGTGATAGAGAACAGCAGGTTTCAAAAATGAGAAATTCTAACTGTTCCATGAATCAGGAGCTGTAGAGATGAGGGATCTCTTCAGCCCTTCACTGCAAGAGGGACTCCAGCATGGGGTCACCCTTAGCAGGCTCTGGAGAAGGCTGGTCACAAGAAAAACCTTAATAATTCCCTGATTGTGAAGGTTACAGAGCAAACTGAGCTGCTTTGGGTGTGCAGGGGGATGTCTGTGTTCCTGAGGGCTGATGGGGCACTAGTTGCTGTTGACAATTTCTGAATTAATGGACTACCTGACAAGGTAAAACACAAGACTTTTCCCTAGGTGCTGGAAAGGGAACACCAGATTATGCCCTCGTTCCTAGGAAGTCACAGGCATTTGGGGTTTTCCTGAGGTTTTTCCCCTCCTGTGACCAAGCAGAGCGGAGCTGGCAGTCCCGTGCCGAGGCACCGAGGGCAGGGGAGGGAATCGGAGCCGTGGCCGCGTTCCCGGTGCCCCTGCAGGCGGCCCGGTCCCCTCCCGAGCCGGTGCCGATCCTGTGCACGCAGGAGAAGGGAGGGACTGCCCTCTTGTGTCAGTCACGATCCTTTCCTTCGCCTGGCTCTCAATTCCCGTCCCTGCTTGTGAGGGAGCGCTCAGCCATTTCCCTCCAACACAAATCCCTTCTTCGGAAGGGCAGAGGCTTCGTCCTGAGTGCTGTGGAAAAGTTCAATAAATAAAAATACATCTGCTGTATTTATGACTTAGACACATCCAGGACTGGGTATATTTTGCCCTTCCAGCAAGAAACATCCAAATTGTTACCCTGGCTTATGCCCAGCCTCCATCTTGACACAGATAAGGAAAGCAGAGGAAAGAATAAAACAGGAGAAATATAATGAAGGATGACAGAGAGGAGAAACCAGAGAAGCAGATTTGTTACACCAGTCAACCCTCATAGTAAGTTACAAGCAAGTTAAATATAGAAGTGACCCTTCTCTGGGGAGCCAGACTCATGGACAGCTCACACACGACTGCAGCAGCACCTCAGGCCTGTGGCTGGCAGAAATCTTCATTTTTAAATCATTAGTGCTCATTTCCAGGGCAGTTCATGCAGTAATGGTTGTCAGAGAATAACAGTCTCCTAAAAGCTGTGCAGGCTTTTGTACCCACCACTTCTACTGCCTGTTAATGACAGACACCTAAATTTATGCTACATTCACTAATAGCACTGAGTGCTCAGGCTTCGGTTGCTGCTCTTACCCAGAGCAATGAGCCAGCCTGGCAATTGCTCTTGTTCTTAAAGCAGTCAGATTAGCACCTTGCTTAAGGGGATTCTGAGAAAATCACTGCTCAGGAGTGGACAAAATTTGAACCATTTGGAATATGGAGGGGCAAGGGGAAGAGCTGGCATTAAAACCCTGCCTCTGGAGCCCATATTTTTGTCTGGGCTGCGACTGCTGTAATCAGTTCCAGGCTCCCAGTTCTAAAATGATGCTCAGCAGTTATCCCTCCATCAGTTCTTCACCAAGAACCATCCCTAAGAGTAATTCCTTTGAAACCTTGCCCAGCCTGTACTGTGGTATTTGTATCTCTAACTTATTCTGGATGGCTCAGCACAAGTATGTTTTGTGTCACCCTCCTCATTCCTGAGCTTGTCCATGTTCTCAACTGGTAAAAGCTGCCAAGAACTTGTGATTTTTCTTTCCTGTGCTGCCTGAGATCCTGACACCGGAGCAGATAACAAAATACAAAGGCATCTTCAAAATATTTGATGAATATTTGAAATATATCAGTAATACTGAACCGTGTGTGCAAGTGTCTCTTTGGAATTAATGTGTACTTTATCTGGAAAAAATAAATAGCAATGGGAACCCACCCACAAGGCAACACATCTTGCAAATAGAAATGGAAAGATTTACAGAATCTCAAAAACAATCCCTTGGGGTCTCATCACCACCACCACATAAGTGTCGTGTCTCATCTCACTCCCTGTAAAAAACACAAAACATTTCCCCCCACGCTCTCCTGTCCTGGCATCTTCCTGCTCCTTGAGGAACGTGAGCCCCTGTGCAGCACTTTGTCCTCAGCAGATTTCTGGGCACTTGATGTTCTCAAAAGAAGAGAAACTACAGAGGCTGTTCAGTGATTCCCCCTTCAACTCCAGTTTGGGAAACTTCTGTTCTAAAACAACAACTTCCTGTTTGTACTGTTCTGAGTGTGTATTCCCAAGGTGGCAAAATCCTCCTGACCTTTTTTATTGCTGGACACAAGGAACAATTTTTTTATCAGAGATGAACATGCATTCACGTCCCACTTTTACAGGCATTTTTAAACTGCTGCCCTTTTACCTCATTTCATATCCTTGAAGAAGCTTTACCAGGGGATTACAGCAGTCACAGAAAACATTTCTTCTGACAGATCATTACAAGGGCATGAGAAGAAACATCTTTCCATCATAAACCCAAACTCTTAAAAAACTTAGAAAACTTATAAACCCAAACTCTTCGTGTCTTCTTGAACTCTTACAGTCCTTCCCTTACTTTACTCCCCACGTGAACTGAGTCAGACCTGTGGCTGTTCTTTTGTGGCATCTTCTGAATCTTCTGAATTTGCCCGTGTTGCTGGGTCTCTGTTGACTGTGTCAGGAGGGGACTGGCTGGGACTGAGCCCAGCTGGTGTCACCTGCCCAGGGATATCACTGAGTTTCTGGTTTGTCCGTGCCACTTGCTTTCCCATCTGAACAGCTTCATCGTAGGAGGGTGGCAGGTCCATGGCATAGAGGCTGTAAGCTGGAGGGGACACAGTGTTCTTATCCATATCCACAAACACTGAGGGAATCTGGATGCTTGGAGGGTACTGCCATGAGCTGTATGCTGTGAAGAAAATGAATTAAAAATAAAAATTGAACATCTGCATGGGACACTGATATATAAAGAAATGGTCCCCTCCTGACCATATATATTATAAATATATAAAGAGTTAATCCTGCTTTTTTTCCCAGGATCTTAGAGCCTTTTGTGCTTTCAGAACAAATGCACTGCATACTAAAGCTGTCCATATGGAATCCCTGCTGGTCTTCAGTGTCACTCACTGTCACTCAGGGTCACACTGATCCCTCCCTTCACCTCTCATGCCCACCCTGTGGGGCTGGAAGTTGTTCTGGAAGCTCTCTGGGAATTCCCATTCCTGCAGGAGCAGCACACAGGATTGCAGGCCCAGGCTGAGGAGCAGAGCTCCGTGGAAAGGCGACTCCCAGGGTACTCACAGGTGACAGTGCTGTGGGCAGTGCTGTCACTGTCAATGCCAATCGCTGTCAGGTCACAGGGGTGCCGAGGGAAGGTCTCCACTGGCAGCCTCTTCTTGCGGCAGCAGAATCTGATGCAGCTCGCTGAGACCCCGCAGAGCAGGAGCAGGAACACCATCAGCAAGATCAGCCTGAGGGGGGAAACACCATCATTCCCTGCTTGTGGTGTACTTCTTCTAAACTAGAATATAATTTCACCCTGAATAGTTGGAAGCCTCCTCGATTTAGTTCTGAATGGGTGCTGGATCCTGGGTTAGAAAGTTGGATCACAAACACTCAATCACAAGTTGAAGAATTATTGCCCATCAGTACAACCTGTTCTGGCTCACAGGTGCTGTAACATTTCACTATTCTGGGTTATTTTCGACTTCTGTGCAGGGAGAATGGCTCTGCTTTCCACAGCAACAGAGGAGGGAAATTTTTACTTGGAGGGAAATACAAGCATGAACTTCCACAAGTCTGGGGCCTCTCTTTATAAAAGAGCTTGGAAATTATATTAAATTAAATTATATTTATGCCTTGAACACACAATTCTGTCTCTAGCTATTGCTTAAGGCAGTTTACCATTTAACAATTTACAATGTACCTGGACTGTGTTTCAGGTTTTCCTCTCCACTGAATCTCCACCTTCCCACTCCCTGTTTCTCAATCCCACTCCGTCTTCTCTTGGAGGCTTTTGGAAGCCTTCTCATTCTATTTTTGGTAACTGTGTCTTTTTAAACAGCTCTGTGTATCAACCCAAAACCGCTCCAGACTAAAGGAGGTAAAAGTAACCAACTCCTTCTGTTTGCTGCCACCAAAATCAATGTATGGACAGAATGCAAACAGTGTCAGGGCACCTATAATGGGTGTGGTAATAATAATAATGTACCTTTAATAACAATAATCCCCTGTGTGTGAGGTAGGGGATGAATCCTGTAATCCTCTCTCTATCCCAGTTTCCCCCTTTCAGCTCTGTGCTGGCTGGAGCTGCCAGGGGAAGCTCAGCAGAGGGGACAGCCCCTGTCCCATAGAAGGGAGTGAGCCGAGGGTGGGGCAGGGCCACGTCCCAGCAAATCCTTGCTGGAAGCTGCCCTGTGCCAAGAGCACATGGCCAGGAACGCTCTGGCTATTTAGGAAGAGCAAACAAACCCTTGGGTTGAACCCCAGTGCACTCAGAAGGGAAAGATGACACAGCCCTGCGTGAATGCTGCTCCCCTCCTGACACCCAATCCCCCTGGCCTCGGCCAGCCCGTTCCTCTGGCAGCTCTCAGAACACAGAAACCCTTCCCTGATCCCATCTGAGAGAAGAGTTTGCACTGCCTTGCTGCAAGTACCGCTCATAAAAACTTCCCAGTGGTTCTGGTTAGGAAGATTAAAAGCCAACTTACCAGACGTACCACAGACTTGTCCAATCAGACATGTTCTGAGGGCATCTGTGGAGGAAGGCAGATGATTCACTGATTTAAATAGTGCCTGTATGACAGGGAGGGCTCTTCCCTGGGGTGGAAAAGGGAAAGCGCTCACAGGAGTGTGGAGTAAAACCACTTCAGGTTGTTCTTTGTGGCTGTACCATTACTCCAGATGAGAACGTGCAAATAATCCCACTGTAAAAGTTGCTTCTGAACCAATAATTGTTTTTATTGGGTGGTGCTTTACTCATGCTTGGGAAAGTGAAAGACATGCAGGATTCCCCAAAAACCAAGTCACTGTTATTTAAAGGTAGCTGAGATGAGGTGCCTCACACCAGAGGCCTGTCTGAAAAGCTGGTCTAGACAACTGCCTGTGTCCCCCAGATATTTTAAAGTTCTTTTTCCATAGCTCCAATGCAGCCAGAAATGGCTTTTTTCAGCTCTAGTGCAGTACAAAAGGAGGAGGACAGCTCCTGTGACATTTCAGGAGCGCGGCTGCCACAGCAGGGCTGTGTGTACAGAACCTCCTGCAATGCATTTCCTGCAGCAGAACAACGGTTCTGACCACAGGAGAGCATCTGCAACCTCCACAAGTGACACTTGGGAGTGGTCTTGGGAGAGAACCATCCACCTCAGCCCACACAGCAACGGCAGCCAAGTGAAATTTAAAAGTTTCTGACTGTCTTAGGGATCAAAAAAGGAGTTGTAAGGGATGGCCACAGCAGGTCACCGTGCTGGTGTGGGAATATCGCTTGGTCCCGGTGGGAAAGGTTTGGGAACAGGCAGTGGTTACTCACCGGGCAGAGCTCTCACAGGTGTTCCCAGCACAGAGTGGTGCCTGTGAAAGGGGGGACCCGGGGCTGGGTCAGCGGTGGCCAAAGGAGCCGTGCCCGGGGTCGCTGCTGAGTGTACCCAGCGGGCTCCGGGCGAGGCTCCGGGCGAGGCTCCGGGAGAGGCTCCGGGCGAGGCTCCGGGAGAGGCTCCGGGAGCGCCGCAGCCCGCGCGGAGCCGCCGCCGCCGCTTCAAGGACACGCGGCCGGCGCTGAAAGGGGACACCGAGCGCAGGGGACAGCCCGTGCCGGGCAGCGCGATAAATAACCGGCATCATGCCGGGGGCAGAGCCTCGGCGGGCAGGNGCAGAGCTGCCGGCTCCCCCCGGAGTGCCCCTGCCCCAGCCCCTGCCGTGATCGGAACGACAGGGAGAGAGCTCCACTTGCAGAGATCTCCCTGGAGCGGTCCGGGACTGCGAGCGATGCTCTTACCAGGACAGAACCCCCAGGTGTGCAGCAGCTGGACACCCCCAGAGCCTCTGCTGTGTCAGGGGGACTCGAAGGAGAAATAAAGAAATGAGAAACCTGGTATGAAATACATGAGTCAGAAACAAACGTTTAGAAGAGCAGATAATTTCTCTTTCTAAAAGTCTTGTTAAAACACAAGAAACACGACTGAAAAGGTATTGACGGCTTTTTAGGATCAGTGTGCTCCAGGCTATTTAACTGTGTCTGCATTTCAAATGTAGAAATTCCTTATCTCCACCCATGAATCTTTTTGTTGTGTTCTCCTCGCTGTCCAGCTGAGGAGGGCAGCGATGGAGTGGCTTTGGTGGCACCTGGTGACGTTGCACAATCCCGAGGGCAGCCGCTCCATAGGGAGCACCAAGGGACAATGCCTGGGAAGCACCAGGTGACATTCCCTGGTTTTGGAACCCCTTGTTTCCAGGCTCAGCACTGCCATATGACAAAGTGACTGCAGTGTTTTCCTCCAGCATGCTCAGGGTCATGGGGCCATTGCTCATTCAGGGAAACCTGTGCTCATACGTGTGAAGCAATTGCTGCAGTCACTTTTGGAGAAGCAGAACATGAATTAATAAATGTGTATGACACTAGTGCTTACCCTCTTACTTTTTGCTTTAGCTGGGTTTCCTTTTAAGGATTATTAAGATCATACATGGGTGTGAATTCCTCATTAAACCAGAACTGCATCAGTGCCATGAAGTTCATGTTTGCTTTTAGATCCAAGTCTGGAACCATGAGTTTGTATCCGGGGACCCAAGAGGGGTCACAGTTGCAAAACCCAGTTTGAAAGCAAAATGGTCACAAGTGCAGTTAGAGGAGCAGAAAACTTCAGCTTCTAGGAAATGAAGAAATATTTCTGAGGTCACATTTTCCATACTGTCCTCACAATAACAGCTCCATCCCTACTGGAGTCCTGTGATATGGAACAGAAATAGCAGGTCCCATGTTTTCAGTCACCTGGCAGGAACCTTCTGCTACTGGAGGTGTGCATCTCTGATCATTGCAGGTTTGCATCGTGACCATTCTGATTGTGGTACCTCTAATGGAATGGCAGTGGAACCCCAGGGTTACTTTTTGCAGACACAGTAACTGTTTTTTCTTTTGAAACTGTCCTGGTGTCCCGGGTGAAGCAGCATAGCCTGCACACCTTCCCCACGGGCCTGCTTTTCCACATCAATTATTTGTTTCCCTTCCACATCAGCCCGTGTCTCACTGCCCGTGTGAGAGCTGGCACTTCACACTCTGTGTGCCCAAAGATCAAAGCAATCCAAGAGAGGGAAACCCAATCCTGCCTGAGGAGCCACTGTGCCCCCAAGAAGTCAAATACAATCACCTTCGAGGCCCCAGCTAAAATACCAGGCTTTTCTCTTGTGAAAGGGACTAAAACCCGTTCAGATTTCCTTAAGTGCTTCACAGAACGTCAGCTGGAGTTTTACAGGGAGAGTTCACTTTATTTTCTGGTCCTCCAGAAATAACCACCTGTTCCTGTTATCCTGGTCCAACCCTCCCCCGAGAGAACAAACACATGCTGAGATTTAAACACGGAGACTTTGACCAGAGAAACCCACAGCCTTCTGTTCACTTCCATCCTGTGAAAATACTGATCCAGGTTCTCCAGGAATGCAGGGACAGTGGGGGACACCTCTGCTCACCAGTGGTGCCTTCAGCTGGTCAGGGGCAGCTGCCCCTTACCCAGCCTAGCCTGTGAGGGCACCAATGTCACTGTCTTCAAATCATTCTTTAATTTTTCACCTCTTTTCATCCTCTGGATGCTTGTTCTCAGTACCTGACCTCTGTGAAGTGGAAGATTCCTAAGACAGGGGTGTTGTTTCCTGGCAGGTAATGTTACACTTATTTTCAGCTCTCTGCATGGTTATCATAACCAGAATCTGGAGAATGATTTGTTCTCAGCCATCACTGTTTGGTTTCCAGGAGTGAAATCTGAAGGAGCCTCACACAGTGGATGCCCACAAATCCAGTTCCTTAAAAGAGCTCCTCCACTCCCACATTTCCTTGCTCACTGATGACTCCCTGTCCATGAGGTCACCTGGGTGAGCAGTGCTGTGAGCAGTGATTTTAGCTGATGCATTTGTGTTTCCTCACCCTTTGGGCTGCAGGCAGCACACACAAAGTCCTTTGTGCCCAGCTCCAGCCTGCCCAGCTGTGCCAGCAGCAGCACCCAGGGCCTCCAAGGAAGGCAGAGCTGTCCCTGGCTGGCACTGCCACCCCAGCCCTCCCCACCCAGCACGCTGGGACTGCTCCAGCATCTCCTCAGACTGAGTTAAGTGACTCCAGGGGCACTCGAGCCATTATTAAATGAGAACACATCTCGATGGATCAAACGCTGGCTGGAAAAACAAGGAACCCCCTCTTCCCTCCCACAAACCTCCTCTGTCAGAGGGGAGCCCGGTTAAAACGCTCCGTGTGACAATCGCTGCCCTGCTTGTCCCTGCAGTTCCAGCTTGTTACCACAGGGATATTTACAAACAACGTTTCTGTTTTCTGATTGCATCATCCGAATCGGGGATTTAACAGCTACAGGGGCCAAAGGGCAACACACCCTCGGAGTGCTGGGGAGGGAACTTTGCCACAGGAAAGAGTGTGATAAGAGATGTACAGGATTATCCTGTGCCTAATGGCTGCTGCCTTCCTGCTCCCCCCGTTCTCCAGCTCTGCACTTGCCCTCAACCAGCTGCTGCTTCCTGACAGAAGATCCACCTGCAGGGCATTCTGGCTTCCCCAGAACAGGATTCTGCTCTCAGCCACAATTCAGCAGAAGGCAAATACAGAAATACAAAGTTCCTGCACAGCCAGGATCTCTGGCAAGTGTCTGGCCAGATCCAGGGAATAGCACAAGAATATTCCCCCTTGACCACGTGTTACCGGGCAGATTTGAGTGTACATTGTAAAATGACTGCCCAAATGATTTGGAGGAGGCTTCAGTAAGAAAATTTATTCTGGTCTTAGAAGAGAGAAAGTCAAAGCTTTTCCAAATCCTACAAAAAGCATCTGAAACTGGAAAAAGATAGAAACTCACCTATGTGGGTGTGAACCAGATACTCCTGATGGAATGCCCACCTTTGGGAGATATGGCATTAACAGCAGGTGTAGCTGCTTGGCACCCTCAGTAATTCTTTCTCCTAACACAAGATTATTGCCAGAGTCAGCTGGAAAAGCTGACTGATGCCAGAAGCAACTGGCCCCAGAGTTTACAGAGAACTTTGGTGAAACACAGCAGAAATGTCACACGGCCCTTCCCTCCCATGTCCCTGCTGCTCTCACTTATTTGCAACAATCTCAAAATCTTCCCACGTTTCACCATGGATCCAGGGATCTCCCAGGAATGTCCATCCTCCTTTCCCCTTGGCCTGGATCCCTCAGGCAGTGGCAGCAGGTGCAGACACAACTCTTGCCATGAGCAGGACTCGGTAGCATTCTGTGATGTCACCTTTTACAGTCAGGAGGGCTGACACGAGCAGGGGGTCACTGCTCTGCACAAAGAACACACAGAAAAACAGTTTTGGACACAGAGACATGAGCTGATCACCTTCTGAGCTCTGTGTTTCACATCCCGGTGCTCAAATCCCAGTCACAGCTACAGGTGACAGGTGACAGCCACTGTGCTGGCTCCTCTGTGTCCCCAGCGATGCTCACGCTGCAGGCAGTGAGGCGTGACAGTGACTCAGCATTCTGTCCCCAGAGTGCCACAGACACTGTCCCCACGTCATGGCCACGGCAGCTGGGCAACCTCAGAGCTCCCAGCGAGGGCTGGAAGGAAACGGATCCTGTCAGCCCCCGGTGAGTGCTCAGCCTTGTGCAAGAGCCAGGGGTTACCAGAGGCACGATGTGGGCTGGACACATCCTGCTGGGAGCTCTGCTCTTTGTGCTTGTGGTGGCAGAAATCTTAATTTTGGAACCAGGACTCATCCTCCATCCCACACACGGGGACTCAATGGCTCCATGGGTACCCAAGGAGTGAATCAGAAGGGGCAGTCACAGCCTCACGGGGCTGTGGGGACATCACATCCAACCTCACCCATGTAAGGCAGAAATGGCCAGGGAAATGGGGCACCTGAAGAGGGAAATCCACAGGCCCCACTGACCTCCAGGAACGTGCCAAAGGAAAGGCAGCCCAAGAAACCTGTGTGACACCCTCCAGGACCTTTGTGTGATACCTGCCAGGAGCCCTCTGTGAAACCCACCAGGAGTCCTGTGTGACACTGCCAGGAGCCTGGTGTGATACTGCCAAGGAGCCCTGTGTGACACCAGGAGCTCTGTGTGACACCAGGAGCCCTGTGTGCCAGCAGGAGCCCTGTGTGACACCAGGAGCTCTGTGTGACACCAGGAGCTCTGTGTGCCAGCAGGAGCCCTGTGTGCCAGCAGGAGCCCTGTGTGACACCAGGAGCTCTGTGTGACACCAGGAGCTCAGTGTGCCACCGCCAGGATCCCTGTGTGCCAGCAGGGGCCGTGCTCACCTGCAGGTCGCCAGGTGGCACCCACGAGACGCCGATGCGCTGCCGCTGCCCGCGCTCCACGGTTCCCCTCGGGCCGGCCACAGCGAACCCCGCCCGCTGCAGCTCCGCGCCCGCGTCCAGGCTGAACTCCACGGGCTTGCCCTGACACGGGGACATGGGGACACGGGGACACACGGACACGGGGACACACAGACACACAGACACACGGATACACGGCACAGTCACACCGGGCCACACAGCCTGCACTGCCCCTGCCCGAACCGCCCCTTGAGGCCCCAGCTCTCCGCTGTGACATTCATTGTGTCACCTTGTCACTAAATATTCCATTAAAAGAACAGGATTAGAACTGTAATTCAGTTCTGTGCTCAAAATTCTGGATTCCAGAATTGAGGGAGCAAACTGGTAAATTAAGTTTGTTGCTGACTTAATATGAATGCTAATTCCTTAAACTAACCCCTGAAAAATAATATTTTCAAACATCGATGCTTTTATAATGTGAAATTTACATTATATATAAAAATACAGAATGTAAAATTTCCATTTCAGAGAAATTCTGAAAGCTGCTTTTTAAAATTTCTGAAATTGTGAATTTTGGGCAGAAGGAAGGAGCAGCCCTTTGTTCCCTGCCAGGATCCCTGACACAAACCTGCAGCTTTTGTTCCCTCACCTGCTTGGCTGCCAGCACAGGACTCTGAATGGCCCCCACGGTGATCTCTGCCCTGGCTGGCTCTGCTGAGCCCTCCACGTACTCCAGGAGCAGCAGAAGGGCCCTCACTGCTTTTTGTGGCCCTGCACAAACAGCAACCAGGTCAGCTCTGAGACAGTCAAAACCTTTGGCAGTGTGGGACCAACACAAATTGCACCAGGGTGGTTCAAAATAAAGTGATGTGGCAAACCCAGGAGCTGGCACAGATAAAGAGATCCTTTCACAGAGTCAGTGAGGAATTAAGGAAAAAGAGGGTTTGGATAGTTTGCAATTGCAAACTGCAATTGTCACTTGTTTCTCAAGTTCCAGCCCGTTTTCATGCCCATGGCACACAGCTCTGTGTACTTCATTCCTACTGATGTGTCTGTGCTTGGCTTTATTTACAGCTTAGGAGTCAGGAGCTGTTTGCTTTCTGTCTCTGAACACAGATCCTGTCCCACAAAACTAAGGAAGAGTAACTTCAAACACTTGGAAATTTTATAACAGGACAAACAGGAGAATCCAGGACATGTGATAATATATAAAATAATTTCTTAAACATTTAATGCACCTCAGAGAAGTGGCAGAAAACAAATGCATCTTAATTCTTCATAGTAGTATTATATTATAATAATTTTTGCAGGGAAGCTGTAGAACTGGAAAATGATCATTAAAAGAGAACTGCATTAAAATTAAGAAAAAACCCTTTCTTTAAGAGAAAGTTTCATGGGGGTTGTTTTGTGAATTATGAATATATGCTGTAATGTAATGATTTTTTTTCTGACTCTGGAAAAATTGTCTTTAGTTTCCTTTTTTTCTCAAAGGAAGAGGAACATTCCCAAGTCTGATCCCTCCCTACAAATCGTGGTTGTCCCTTTACCTCCAGGCGGTGCTTCCTGAGGTGCCACGGGGGAGGTCACAGCCAGGGACTCCACGGGCACATCCAGGGGCTCTCCCCCCTCCACGAACATGGGGTGGTCCCGGGCTGCGCCCCTCAGGAGGATCTCGTGGGCTTTGTGCTGAGGGGACAGAAAGTTCTGGATGCAGGGACAGCCCGGGGCACTGCCTGGCGCTGCCACCTGCCCCAGCAGCACCGGGAAATGGCATCGCCTCACATGAGCCATCCCAGTGACCCCGGGCTCCAATGCAGGAGCTGCACCCGCCCCTGGGCTCGCCTCTGCACTTCTGCTCTAAACAGCCTGGGAAATGTCCTCAGGAGGGCGCTGGACAAACCAGTGATAAAAAAATCACTAAAGAGGCAAAACTTTTCTGTTGCCAAACCCGGGTGTGTCGGTTCATCCTCAGCTTATCCCGACCTGCATTCCCGACTGCGATCCCAGAGCCTGCGAGTGCAGCAGCAGCTCCCGCTCAGCCCGGCCCGTTTGCAGCGCTGCCGCCGGGCATCAGCGGTCACTCTGCACCAATTAATGCATTGCTGCCGCCGGGCACCAGCGGCCACTCTGCACCAAATAATGCACTGCTGCCTCCGGGCATCGGCGGCCACTCTGCACCAACTAATGCAGCGCTGCCGCCGGGCATCAGCGGCCACTCTGCACCAACTAATGCAGCGCTGCCGCCGGGCATCAGCGGTCACTCTGCACCAACTTTTGGAGTCCTGGCAGGGGCCCAGGGCTGCCCGCGGCGCGGCCACCTGCGCATCCGGCCGGAGCATCCCGGGGCAGCGCCGCAGATGGGAGCTGGCACCGAGCGGCTGCGGGAGCCGCTCCCGGTGCTGCTGCTTTCCCCGGGCCGTGCCGGGCAGGCGGAACTCCCCTCTGCCCTCTGCCCTCTGCTCTGCCATTAAAGCCCTGCAGGAGCCCCCAGGAGCTGCGCTCAGCTCCCGGCCCCTCCTGACACAGCACTGGATCCCACATCACTGTTTTTATCAATTAATAACTGAATATCTAAACCTGAAAAATGTCAGAGGGCCCCAAACGTGCCCTTCCCTCCCTACATCAGTTCACCCAATATTTAGACTCCTTTCATAATCCTGATTGTCTCACCTTGCCAAAGAGCAGGACCATGAGACGGTCAGAGTAGTAGAGACTTTCATGATCAGGACTGAAAGTAACAACAAAATCCTGGCTCATCCCAGGCTCAATTTTTCCTTCTGTTGGAGAGACACTGAACACACTGAAGCCATTATAGTTCTGTGTTCCTGGCAAATAAAAATGAAAATACAGATAAGAAAGGAGGACAGCTCCATTTTACTTCTTCATAAATTTTAAACCCATTTAATTTTTGTCGGAACAGCAAATAAACAAGAGCTGATACATGGCTTTGCAGCAAACCAGGGTGTTAGGAACACCAGATAAATCCATCCATCAGTTTGATGCATTCATCTCCAGAGGAAATGAAGCAGCATCACCAACCTTCCCATATTCTGCCGTGTTTTTACAGAGATGGACATCTTTAAATATAATCTTTAATATGCAATTATTGTGTAGGTTTATTTAGATTTAAACTAATATCTCCTTACTTGTAGGTATTTGCTTAGGCTGCATAAATTTACAGCTCCCCATATTGAAAGAATTACCACAGCTCCTACTGAGGAGCAAAATGAGATCTTTAATTTCAGGGCTGTGATGCCCCAGGTCTGACAGTTGTGTGGATTTAAGGGGACACAGAAATGCTCTTTACACCTCCTGAGTCTTTAGCAGAGGAGAAAGAGGAAAGAATAAAAGGAATTTTACCAACAATCTCTGCTCTCTGCAGAGAGGATGTAAGGAAGGATGGAATTTTCTGCCGGTCTCTGTCCCGTGTTGGTGAGAGCGACTCCAGTTGAACGGAGAAGGGCAGGGTCAGGCTGGAAGTGTTCTCTATCTGGGGACATTCATTCACACAACAGCATTTGCATTAAGGAAATTGATTCTCAGGCCTGTGAGATCCACAGTTTGAATTTATTACACTGCCTTAGTGCAGCTCTGTGTCCCACCAGAGGCACAATCAGTGCTACCCACACCGTGTCACACCAACCCCACTCCCCACCAAATACTGGACTTTGGTTATTGACACACTGGGACAAAACCTGTGAGGAGAGAGTTTGTGTTGTGCTCCTGCTCACCAGAATCCTGCTGTGCTCCAGCAGAGGCCTCACCTTGAGCGTGGCAGTCACCGTGTCCCCGGCCATGGCGTATCCCAGGTCCAGCACCTCTCCCACGGAGCACTCCGTGCTTGGCACCACCCCGTGCCCGGACAGGCAGAGCCCGAGCCTGGTCTGTGCCACCTGCACCTCCAGAGTGTCCAGAAACTGCCCAGAGGGTGCCTGGGTCAGTCCAGCTGCTGAGGGAACCCCACCCCTCCCATCCCAGGAGGATCCCAGAACTGGGACAGGGATCAGAGGGTTTTGCTGTTGGTAACTCGTGTGTGTTACACCTCTCACATCTCTCCCCCTTTCCCCCACTGCTGTTGTGTCTTTCACTCACCCATTTATCCTCACTTGGACAAAAAGAGATGATGAGGGGTTTATTTTCACCCGGCTCTAGACTTCCAACTGCTCTGACCAACAGGAAGGGGCCATTGGGATCCAGAACTGAGAATCCCAGCTGAAACAGTGCAGCTCAAGGAAAGAAATTCATAAAGATTGAGAAAAAAGAGATGAGAACAGATTCCACATATTGTTTATGTGTCTTTGGTCTGAATTAAGCATGAGCTTTAGAGATATCAACAGCTCAAGAGAGAGATGAGCTGGTCCTGTAGTGTCCAGCAATTCCTCTTGCAGAGGCAGAGGCTCACTGAGCAGAGGCTGAGGGCTGAGCTCCCGTGCTCCAGACAAGGATACTTCCACCTTCCCTGGGGAGATGTTCTCTACTGTGATTCTCTTCATCACTCTGTGGCCTGCAAGGAGTGAAAACACTTCCCAAAGTGAGGGTGCTCATCCCTGCCCTCCCATTCCTGCCCCTTACTTGTGCTCCTGCCTGGGCCAGGCCTTTGGCCAAGGCACTGCTCAAAGCTCACCAAAATGCTTTCAGATTTCCAGATTTTTTCCAGATTTTCAGTCACATCTGGAGCTTCCAGTCCATATTTGGGATCAGGGCTGCTCCTTCATGGGCTGGCCAGAGGCTCCTTGTTTTCTACCTAAATACCCCCTAAGGGCTAATTTCTATCCTGACTATTGGAAGAACTCACTGTCAGAGAGAAACAGAACTCAAATTCCATACCCACAGAAACGTCCCCAAAATCGGCGGCGTTGATCCCGGAGTCGGAAGTGATGAGAACAGGCGGGGCCACAGCAGGGCAGTGCAGCTCCAGGTACAGGGTGTTGTGAGGGCTGCAGGGAGAGCAGAGGGCTCTGGGGAGTGAAAGGGCAGAGCTGGGGCTCAGACAGAGATAATCCCTGCCAGGGGTCTGCTGCTGTCACAGGTGTCACTGCCCTGTGTGACAGCACAGCACAGAGCTCGCTGACCCACTGTGCCTGAGCTGGGCTACAGCTGCCTCAAAGTTTTCACACCATTATTCCTTCAGCTGCTTTGATATTCATGTGTTTGATTCTTATCCAACTGGTGGGCTGGGAGCATGAGTTTCTACCAGTGAGCTATGAAGTAATTAGGATCAGAAAACAAATTTCTCCCCCAAATGAATAAATTAGGCAGCCCACCCTTTCCCCCTCACGTCTCTGGGTTACCCAGCTGCACCCACCTGCAGGTGAAGCTCCCAGAGCCCTCCTCTCCTGTGGCCTGGCCACTTGCAACAGAGCATGGGATGAGGTATTTATTAAAACTCCCTCTGAAACTCCTCGTCAGGGAAGCCTGGGCTGCCCTATAAGCATCAGAACTAGAGAATCCAGGAATAAGAATTACCTCAGTGAGTGAGAGAGCAAGAAAAAATCAAATAAATATCTGCTGAGCTATTTGTGATTATTGTTTCTTAGTCACACATTCAAATTTGAATGTAACAGTGAAACTAAGTGACTGTCAGTAATGGACCCTACAAAGTGGTTGGCTTTTGTTGCCAAAAGAGAATAAAAATTAAGAACCCAGATAACAGATGTCACAATAAAGATTGCAAAAACCCCAATGCAATTTGCTTTGGTTGAATACATCAAGTATTTCAGTGTCTTCCAGTACTTCTACATCATTTTAATGACATGTAAACACAGGATCACATTCCTCTAATGCAATACGTAGGCAATACTTCTAAAATAGGGATTTTATTTTTACAACCTCTGCTGAAAGTGTGTAAAAATTATAATTAGTGGATTGCAATGAACACGGGATTTTAGTAAAAGATATCAAAACATCCAGTGCAGCCAAATGCCTGGTGCTTCAGTATGTATTTACTTCCAAATCCTTCCAAACCCCTGAGACTGGCCAGAAGTGTGGCCCTGAGAAGTTGAATTTCCTGCTGTACAAGGGCCCTCGAGTGTCAGATTTTGTGTGTGAGTCTCCCAGCAGTGCTGGTGCTGCTGACTCTCCCTGAGGTGCTCACACTGCACTGGGACAGTTCCAAATTCACATTTCCCAGCAGCATTTCACTGCCAGCACTGATGCTGACCATGACCAATGGCCTGGACTGGGTAAGCCTCCAATTAAAACCAGAAATGACTCCCTGCAGTGGATTTGGGCCATCAGCTGGTTCTGTCTGTTCAGAAGAGGTTGATTTGAGTGGTTTCTGTTGGTCCCCAAGCTGAGCTCTGCATTTGCCCTTTGCATAAACCCCACGTTGGCTCAGCCCCATCCCCCGCACAGCCCCAGCTCTGCTCCTGACAGATTCTTTGAAGTCTTCAATCCCTCTGATGCATAAAGGGATTCTTTGCCTCACATGAGAGGGTACAGCTGTGTGGCTCACAAGCAGCACTAATTTTGGAAACAGCCTCTGCAACACAGCTGAAGCTGTTCCCTCGCCAGTTTGCTTTCTTGTCTACCTACAGCTTTAGTAGATTTATTAAACTACTTCTAAAGAGAACGTTGTCTGTGTAGTACAAGATGCTTCTGGTGACTTACTCGGGCTTTAACTCTTCGGGTTTTGGCTCAGTGGGGCTGTTTACAGCAGCCAGGCTACTCCTGCTTCCAGCCTTTTCTCTGGAAATGGAAACGCTCAATTTCCTTCGCTCTTTCTTTGAATCTCTCTTCTTTTTGTCCATCGCAGACTGAGGGGGATCACTGGAAATCTGACCAAGAGCACTGGAAATCTGATCAAAGACACAGCCAAGGCCACAGAGCAAGGAGGTGACACAGAACAGGGGACAAGGGACAACAGGATGATGGTGACAGCCCACAGCAGCTACTAAAGACAAATTTCCAATTGTGTAAAATTTAAAAATTAAATTGAAATGGACATATTTTACCCCCTCTTAGAAGAAGAAGTCTCCTCTTAGAGCAGATGAGTAGAAGTCTCTATCTCATGGGAATTTTACCTTTTTATCTCATAACCAAAGACCACAGGTGCTCACATAAATTAACTGACCTAAGGGTTGCATATAAAGTCCATGGATGCTGTAAATCTTCAGGAAGTGTAGAAGCTTTTTCTTTTTTTTTAAGAGTATTTCAGTAGGCATTTGCAATAAAACCCTCTAGAATACTTTGGAAATTGTGAGCATGAAATTAAATTATTGCCCAGTGAACAGGCCACACACTGAGTGCTCAGTCACCCTCTCGTCCTTTATAGGCAGGTCTGCATGGACCACGAGGTTCATTAATATGCAAATAATTTTATGATAAAAATACCCTCCAGAGAAACAAATCTCTGGAAGTGACAGAGCAGCAGCCTGTGCTGTTCTTAGCACTCCTTACTTGTGCTCCTGCCTCTGGCACAGCTGCTGTGCTGAGGCTCCGCGCTGCCTCCTCCCTGATGTGCTGATCCGACAGCACCGGGCTGAAGGACACTCGGATGGAGCTTTTCTGGGATGGAGAGCAGAGACAGCAGGGAGGGGAGAGATCAGCCCTGGGACACCACAGACAGCAGAGAGGGCAGAGATCAGCGCTGAGATACCACAGACAGCAGTGTGAGATCAGCAGGGAGAGATCAGCCCTGGGACACCACACACAGCAGTGAGGGCACAGCTCAGACACCTACAGAGCCCAACAGGAGAACACAGACACAGCAATGAGGGCACAGCTCAGCCCTGGGACACCCACAGAGCCCACACACACACCCAGCAGCACACAATTCACACACCCAGAGCATTTCTGCTCTGGGGAATCACAGCAGGCTCAGGATAAGGGCACTTGCAGCTTTGGAAGTCCAGGCTGTTACAGAGGGCTGGGTTTACATGGCCAATACCATGTTTTTTTATGTGTTGTAAATACAATTCTGATATTTAAACATTCTTCACATAAAGCACAGTGACAACACTGGGGACAGAACACTCCCATAAAGCATTAGCCAGATTTGGTGCTTAACCCTCCTCTCTGATTTCAAACATTCTTTCAAACAATACAAAATATTGCAGCAATTCTAACAACAATTGATGTTTTGTTTACAAGTGACAGCCTTTGTAAGGATGCAGATGATCAAAGGTTTGGCAGAATACCTGACATTTAAAGTGAATTTACCTGCCCAGGCAGCACAGTTCCCACAGAAGGTGTGATGGTCACAGGACAGCCCTGGGGCACGTGGAACTGAAAGGAACTGGGGCCAACTGGGACAGGGTCCCCACTGCCAATCCGTGGGACAGGGTGGGTGAGGGGGTTCCCATCCACGTGGGAATTGAGCACATCCAGAGTGGCTGAAGACACCGAGTTCAGGGCTGTAGCAGCAAACTGAACCAAGGAATGAGACAATTCAAGAGGTGGGTGGACTCCAACTGCTTTGCATGACAGCTTGAATTGTCTAAAAATAAACACATGATAAATTGTCTCAGCATAAAATAGTGTCTTAATCAGCCCGGAAAATAGGGAGCTAATCCTGTAGTCCCTATTTAAGCAGAATTTCAAGCTTGCAATGGGAATTTTGCCTAAAGATGAACAATAATACTATCTATTTTTAATGCACAATTGGCCAGAGTCCCTGCTTGAATTCTTCCTCTGTGAACTTCTGGAAATACATCCAGTCAAATCAAAGTTTATGCCATCCTTATTGCAGTGGCATTGGCTTAATGCACAGAGGATTCTTACAAAAAAGAGTTCCTTGAGTGATTGTGCTGAAAAAGCAGCAGAGCACTGCAGGCTGAGGGGCTGGAGCTTGGGTGTGGGACAAGGATAAACTTAAGGAGGGGTGGGAAAAGTCACCTGAGTAAAGACAGAATGAAAACCAAGGATGAAAGCAGCAGGCACTGAGCAACTCTTGCAAGTGGAGAATTCCCAGGTGCTACCCCAGCCTCACCTCCCCAGGGCAGGCAGGGATTCAGTTTTGGAATGGGGTTAGCAGTGACATTCAGATTTCAGCCTCCCTGCTGCCCATCCATTCCTCACCTGTTGATCTCTGTCCTGCAGGTGAGCTCAAAGCTGTACTCTTTTGCCTTGGTGGCTTTAAAGATTATGTCCAGTGTCAGGCTTTCCAGGGGAAGAATAGTTCCAAATCCATCGTTGGGTTGAACTTCAATGAACTTTAAAATGGCAGGAAAATAAATTATTAGTTAAATTATCAGTTTATTAATAAATTAAAATAAGATATTACTGGAAAGATTTTAAAAAATTGTTATTAAATGTGGAACAGGAAAAGAGAAACCTTCCAGGGAGAAGTTTTTGTCTGAGTCAGTGCCCAGAGTGTAAGGGGCAGATTTCTCATCTCAAAGGAGCTCAAAAGGTATTAAATCCATTAATTCAGATTTCAGGAGAATCCCATCCCCAGCTTCTTCCCATCTGTGGAAATCACCTTGCTCTAATGTTTATTTACTCTTCATAGAAAACTGAATGAAATCTGGTGAAAGTCTCAGCAGCTGCCCCTTGTCTTTGAGAGCTGATTCCTGTCTGAGGCAGGGACCACAGGACAGGAGCAGTTCCACAGCCACTGTGGTTTGTGCTGGAGCTGAATTTGATTCAGGGACGTTTCCCCATCACACTTCAGCTCCTCAGGAAACACTTGCTGGCAAGCAAAGCTTTCATGAGGCTGAAGTTAACAATTTCTTTTAGCTACTCCTTGATTTTAATCCCTAAGCCAGCAGAGAACAGGGCAGTGCCTAATTGAGTGCCAGCTTCCTCCAGCTCTGATGCCAACGTGCCCAACCATTCCACACTGTGATCTCCCTGCTGTTATGGAGCTCAAAGAACCAACTTTGTCCAAAAAAATATTCAGGAGACCCAGCCCACATGAACCCAACAGCTCCTGTGATTAAATCTGAATAAATCCTGTGCTTCCACATCAACTTCCAGTCACTCAGAAAGTGCCCAGGCATGGCCTGGGATGGTTCCCAAGGAGCACTTTAAAGCCTTTGGGCATTTGGTGCAAAGTGGGCCCAGCCACAGCCCCAAGCCTGCTTTGTTTAGTGGTAAAAGTGTCCCAGGTGTTCTCTTAGGAGATCTCCTGGTGTAAAACCCCAGGAATTCTGATAGGAAAAGGTCAGGAACAGGAAAATCTCCTCCCAGGGGTTTGCACTGCCTGGCAAATGCAGAGGGTGCCAGCAGGGAGATTCACACACTGCAGGACAGAGCTCCACAGGGAGCAGGATTCCCGTGGGGCTGCAGGAACCAGTCATGATTTATTTACACTCACACTGAACACGTTCCCATGACACTGAGATCTATTTTGACAGCAGAGGAGGTGTGTGTGGGATAAGCCCGTACCTCTGGCAGTCCCACAAATCCAAACTCCTGTGGCAAGATGGATTTGTTTGTGAGGATGACATTTGCCTGCACAGCTTCATAGATCGTGCAGTATCCAAAGTTGATCTGTGCTGGGCTGATTTCCAAGTCAGAAGTAGTAACAATGGCATGGACGGTAAAATTAACTTTTTTAGCCTGAAACAAATGCAAGAGTACAGGATAAAAACCTCCATCTGTGGGTTGTAAGGACAGGATTTAAATGAAATGTCATCCAAATGGAAAAGTGCAAGAAAAAGTTACCCTGTTCCTTGACAGTAACACGAGATCAGCACTGAGGAGAAAGGATTTAACTTCCAGCATTGCAAACACGAGACAAGAAAAAACTATCAAATCTGTATTAGCACTTTAAGCATCTTTTATTGTTATCACAGAGGCTCAATTAGTAAAGAACTAATCTAAAATTAGGTACCATTAAGTGAACATTCACTAAAATAATTTACATAAACTGTCAGTCTGATAATGAGCATCACAAAAATCCTGACCTTGTCCATGATCAGGATTGAGACTGGGACCTCCAGGATTCCTGTCTCTGCATTGAAATATCTCCCTGCATCTTCAGGAAGGGACTGCCTGAAAACCCAAAAGCACAAATCCAAAATACAGTCAGTGCCATTAAAACATTCTATTTTCTCACTAAGGAGAATAAGGAACTTTGGATGGATGATTTCCACACAAAGAAAAACAAACTGAATCCTGTTACTTAAGGTCTGAAAGTTTTATTATTCACAGCATTTAATCTTCATTTAATTGTCCTCAAACTGGAGGATTCACCCGGTTAAGCATCAACTCCAGTTGATGCTGAAGGGAATTCTCATTAACATTCTGCTTGCAAGATAAATTCAAATATAAGAGAAAATGGAAAAAGAATGGTGGAAGAAGATGCCAATCAAAAATTGGTGGCTTGTGAAGTCCCAAAAATTAGTGGCTTGTGAAGTTTCATCTTCTGACCAAGGGAAAGAAGATGCAGTCAGGTCAAGAATATTCTGAATATTTCCCCCAGCCTGGCACCCCCAGGCAATGCTGTGAGCACGAGGCCATGGGCTGCAGTGATGTCAGAATGATTAACCTTGTACAGTTATATTGGATAGTTTTTTGTTTTTAAAGACAGGGGTTTAGACACATACAGGATTTTAAGGGCAATCACAGAGGTCAGCATCCATTTATCTTTTTTTTTTTTTTTAATGCCACCCAATCATTTAAAATTCTGAAAAATTAAAAGCTTGCTCTCTAATCAGAATATAAACCCTGGGAATCTTTGCTGCAGCCCCAGCACTCACCAGCCCAGCCAGGGCAGTGGCTCCCTCTGGCCACTGAGTTTTTAGAACCACTTTGTATCCCAAAGCAGAGACACAAAGTGAACAACCCTGGAGCCCTGCAGTGCCTGATTTCCAACCAGCCTGAGGATTTATAAGGAATATGCAGGTTTTCTGTAGGTGAAGCATTTTGCTGTCACAAGCTCCATTCCAGAGCTTCAAGCCAAGACAATACAAACCTGGAGCATTTTTAGCTCTGCTGCTCTATTTTTATCTCAGAGCACCAGAGTGAGTTGCTTCCTGTTCTTGAGTCTGCACAGTGCTCATGTTCTACTACTACTCATGGAATTGCATGCAACTCTTT
Organism: Cisticola juncidis; assembly: GCA_013400215.1. Lineage (NCBI taxonomy): Eukaryota > Metazoa > Chordata > Aves > Passeriformes > Cisticolidae > Cisticola > Cisticola juncidis. The sequence continues at coordinate 91,849 of VXBR01011568.1, read as the reverse complement.
AATGTATTGTTAAAGAATAAAAGTAACACCCACTCAGTCACCATGGTGATCCCAAATCTTGCTGTTAGATGTTCAAAGGTGTTGGGAAGTTCTTTACACATAGACCTGAGGTTATGTGCAAGGGAGGAGTAAAGCATCAGCTTTCACTTTGTCACAGGACATCTGAATAGCAGAAGAAATTAATCTATTTCATAATAATCCAGAGGGGGAAGAAAATACTTGTAATTGCATGGACACAGGGATGGACTCTAAATTAGCTGCTGTACCTTGGGGAAAAGGTCCTGGAATCCTTCAGAAAGTTCTCTGAAAATGGCACAATTAAAGAGAAGCACAATAGACAAATCAGATTTAGACTGCCAGTACCTGCAGGACTAGTTCCAAATGCAGGATGTGGTGTTTGGGAATTCTGAAAGGCAGCAGAGTAGAAAACCTGCCTTCAGCTAAACAGGAAATGTTGGCTTCAAACTCCCAGAAATTGGATTTTGGAACAGATCTGTGTGCACAGAACACTCAGGAGAACTTCCCAAGCCTTCAGGCAGCTCCCTGCTCCCTCAGCAGTGCTGAGTGGGGGGTTCTTGTCCCTTTGGTGTCATTGTGGCACAGCTGCTCTATTAATAGAGCTCCTGATGCCAGCTCACTGAGAGCCCTCATGGAAATGTGTCACTGGCTCAGTGCTTCCCCTGGCTCCCAGCATCAGCTCTTTCAAACTGATCCCTACCCTCAGACAGCCAGATACTTATGTCGTGTGTCACAAATGCCTTAATCTCATCAAATCTCCTTGCTGAAGCTCCTCTGTTTTTTAAAAGGAAGATTAACGTTCTAAATCCAAGCTCTGCTCCCATCCCTGCAGAGAGGGCCACGCTCTTCACAGCAGCTGAAGTTCAGGAGCTGGAATTTGTCATCGTGTCACTGCTGCTGTCATCTGATGGGATTTGAGATGCTGCAAGAACTGTAAAGGTTTCCAGCTCTTTGAATACCAACCTGGTGAAAATTCTGCAGTCAGGGTAGAATCCAGAGGTGCTGAGCACATCTGTGAGAATCCCAACACACATCCATGGACTAAGGACCCACATCAAAGAAACAGCAGGTTTGCAATGGCAGTCAAAGCCAGACACTGAAGTATTTGGCTGTACACCAAAATTAATTCCATATGTCATTAGTTATTTTTTGAAAAGAAATGTCCTGCTAAATTCTTTAGGATGGCAATGATGAGATAAATAAAATGAACAGTGGCCAATGGGAGCTCTGGTATTTCAATTTTTAGAAACTGGAATTGTTTTCTATCACCGAGCTCTGTTTGTCTTTGTAGATGTTTCTTAAAATGCAGAAGAAAAACTTGCTGGGATAAAGCTTTTAGCATCAAGAGTTAAAAACATAAAACACAATGTGAAATACATTATCAATACCTTCATCATTTGGAGAAAAATGTACCTGGGGAGGAGAGATATGGACAGGAAGCCCAACCACTCTCACCTTAATTAGCAAGCACAGGAGTTCTTGTCCAGAAATTACTCAGTCAGTGATCCATGAAGCAGCCACCTGCCTCAATAACTCCCTCCTGGACAAGAATAGCTTCCCACAGAACGGGAGCAGCCCCACAGGAATGTGAGAGCCGGGACTGCCACAGCGCTGCTGCCGCCGCAGGGAGGGCTTTGCCTCACAGCCCCGCAGCCAAGCTCAAGTTCATTTCCTGCTGGAGCATCTGGCAGCCTCCAGGGGGACAGGGCAGACCAGACCCGCACTGCAGCAGCGCTGTGAGGTCCAGCCCGGACAGCAGGAGGGAACAACAACCCCGCTCAGCTTTTCCACTGACTCTGGCTGAAATCCTGAAAGATTAGAGTTGGGTTAATGTTGGTTACCTGGGCAGGAACTTGAGCTGTGCACTGAAGGACGACTGAGGCTGGATGGAGGCTGTTCTTGGAAGCAGCTCCAGGTGCTTGCTCAGTTCTCTGCACACCTCAAACTTCAAACGCAGCGCGGTTGTTGCTCTGCAAACACATCAGACGTGCTTGGGTGGCTTTGAGGCCACTTCAGTGACTCTGGAGTCTGAACCCTCCTGCCCCCACCCCTGCATTGCAATCAGAACAATCCCAAGCTTCCTTTGAAAATGATGGGCACAGAAAACTGCTGCAGCAAGTTCACAGGGTTGTGTTCTCTTTTAAGTACAGAAAACAAGACTTGGGAGTTCTGTAACAAACCCAGCTGCAGCAAACAGTGCTCAAACTGATCCAAAGAGATCTGCCAGAGCTCAGCACAGAGCCAAGCCAGGTCAGGGGCACTCAAAGCCAAGCTATTGTGAAATATCAGCTGATTCTTTGCCCCTAACACACACTGGATCTATCTGGATCAATAGGATGACTGAACCCTGGTGGTTTCTTTAATCAGATGTAACCTGTCCTCCACCAGCAGAGATTCTGCAGGGCTGGAAATCGAGCGTGGCTGAGCTGGTCCTGCCAGCTCCTCTGCCAAACCTTGGGATCAATTTGCCCTGGGAATGGCACAGGAATCCAGGAATCCTCTGCCTGCCTGCTGAATTCTGGCCCTATCATAGCACAGCAACAGACACAGATCATCCCCTGCTTTGGAATTTTATGCCTAAGTGCAAAATTGCCAAGCAATTTACAAATATTTCAGCTTGTCATTCTCCTTCCCCTGGACTGGTTTCCAAGCTGTCAGGCCAGATGGTCTCCTCTAAATCAACAGCTACAGCAAGTGGGGCTGGGAGCCTGCAATGATTTCTGACTGTTGACAATCTAAGAGAATTATATACTACTTCATTAAATCAGTGCAGATTATAACCTGCCAAAGAAATTACTTTTCAAAATTATTTATATTGAACACAATTCTGATAGGACACTTTCACCCTTCATGCTGCTTGTTTATGTTGCCTGATTACCAAGGTCTTCATGACCAGAAAAAAAAATCAACTAAAATCCTGAACAAAACCAGTATTAGCATTATTTTACAATTCAGAGCTTGCTGGGACATTCCAGTTCCAGAAAACTGGAAACTTTCTCTTCTCCTTGTGCTAAAGCCTACGAGTCACAGGCAGTGGGACTCAGGCAGGCTCCAGGAGGAATCCTTGTCCTGACACACCAAGGGAAGAGTCAGGAGCTCCTGGAGGGAGAAACTGCTCAGGCCACAACAGAATGATGAAATCAATCCACTTGTGCAGGATAAAAAGTTGTCACGTGGTATTTCCTGCACATGGAATACACTGAATTTCAGCCCACCTGATTGTGTAACAGGCAATTTTTCCTAATAATGGAAATTGGGTGATAAATCAAAGCCTTGACTTGCCAAGGTGCTAAGGACAGGCTACTACACATGAATTGCTCTTGATTTAGTGAAACTTGGCAAAGGATCAGCAGGATTTTTCCCTCAGTTAAGAAGTTTTGCCCTAAGCAATTTGACAGCTTCTATCTTTGGGATCCCCTTGAACTCTTAAGTTTTATTAGCAGAGTTATTCTGTTTCTGTACTTATAAGTTTTATCCCTGGGTTATCTAGACCAAGTAAAATCACTTACATAACAACTTGTGCTTGTCATATCTGTAAGCTGAATTTCTGAGATAACAGCTTTACTCATTTCTTTCCAACTGTGAAGAATCTCTGCAGTCTGTAATTCTGGTAAGAGGTTTAGAATGGATGCCTTCCACAGAACCAATCTCACCCCCACCCTCCCACAAACCCACCCCAATCCTATTGAAATAGACTCTAAGAAATGCAAATTGTTAAAATAAGAATTCCATAGTGACTGCATTAGGTGGAGGGAAGACACCCAGCACCTTGAAGACAATTAAATGTTCCCATAACTACTTTTAATAGCAGGAAATCTCCAGAAGCCCAGGAGCTGGAATATTCCCTTTATATCACAGTGCCAACAGAACCAGTCCTCAGACATGACTGACTTGGACTCTCAAACACCCAGATATTTTTCCCCTGTCAATCACTGTCTGGTCACTCTCTGTGCAATCAGAGGGATCTGTCCTTCTTTACTGTTTCCATGGGTCAGGAAAAGCTGCACCTTTCCAATTTTAGGGTGAATATAAAAGGACTGACATGATTTATTCAGCATCTAATCCCAGGCCTGGAAAGACTCTCGTGAAACCAAGTCCCCCACCAGGAGTTTAATTGAATGCAAAATAGCTGAGAAACAACAAAATATTCTTACATAAAATTTCCTGGCTGAATCAACCCAATGTGCACTTATTTTTAGACATATTTATCCCCCTAAATATTTAGTGTGCAAACTCTACATGAGGAAACTGTGGGTTTGCTATTCCCTAGGGGCTTCAAGCTCTCCCAAAGAACAGGAACAACACTGGGAATCTGGGTGTTGGGAGTCTGGGTGAGCAGGAGGCCCAAGTTTTCCAGAGCTCAGAGGGCTGTCAGGATGTGGCCCTGCAGTGCCAGGCAGGGGCAGTGCCAGCCCAGGGCAGCTCAGCCCAGCTCACCTGCAGTGCCAGTGCCAGCCCAGTTCACCTGCAGGGGCAGCTCAGGACTCACCTGCAGTGCCAGGGGCAGGGGCAGTGCCAGCCCAGGGCAGCTCAGCCCAGCTCACCTGCAGTGCCAGCCCAGCTCACCTGCAGTGCCAGGGGCAGGGGCAGTGCCAGCCCAGGGCTCACCTGCAGTGCCAGGGGCAGGGGCAGTGCCAGCCCAGCTCACCTGCAGTGCCAGCCCAGCTCACCTGCAGTGCCAGTGCCAGCCCAGCTCACCTGCAGTGCCAGGGGCAGGGGCAGTGCCAGCCCAGCTCACCTGCTGCGCACCTCGACGCTGTCCTGGTACAGCCGTTCATAGAGGCAGATCCTGAGGTCCACGCTGGGCTGGGGCACCCAGATGGGCACATCCACAGAAACCCCAATGGCACTGAAGCTCAGCTGGCAGGGCAGCAATGGCAGGACATTAGTGCAGTTAGTCTCAGATTCTTATTGACTTACAGCAGGAATTTCTGCTATAAATTCAGCTGTGAGGAAAATATTTTACTATTCACAGTGCAACAGGTTCTTTAATGAGGCAGACCTAGGAAAATCATTTGCAAAGTAAACCCAAGATGTTAGAGTGCCCCAGCAGAAAAACACAATTACACTTTGGGTTGGATTCTTTGACAGGGAACATGAAAGAAGAGCATCTGCCCATGCTATTGAAAAGAATTATTTAAAGTACCTCTAGCAGAAGGGAATGGGCCCCAGTCCAGGCTCTCCTGGGGCTGCAGCTCACTCAGGCAGCACAGAAATGCAGGGAAGGCAGCACAGAAATGCAGGGAAGGCAGCACAGAAATGCAGGGAAGGCAGCACAGGGCTGTGCTCCCTGCAGTGACCTGGCTCTGGCACCAGGGCCCAGAGCTCAGCCCTGCAGAGCTGATCCTGGAGGAGAAGGTGCCCACGGGAGCCTCAGCAGGCATCTGCAGCTCCTTCTGCAGCCCCAGGGACAGCCAAGGCTGGATGCTGAGCTTCTGGGAAGTTTGTCTTTATTTTTTGGCAAGCTTCTGTGAACTGTTCCCAGCAGAATTTGGCTCCCAATAAAATTTAGAATCACAATATGCTGAAGTGGTAACTAAAGTTGTCATCTCTTCCAGCTTTCACACATCAGCTTCACTACTGCCTGCTAAATAATTCCAATTCTGATAGATCAGAAAGAAAATAAACTACATGGGTTGGGAATAAGGGAGAATACTTCCACATTTGTTTCCAGGACATGACATGTTTTCCAATATTATGTCTGATAAAAATTGGAGTATCAGGATTATTTGCATAGAAATTAAGAGAATGAGCAGGTTTAATAACCATCCTGCACCAGAAATAAGAGCTATGACTTGCAAAGCTACATCTCATCAAACTACCTAATACACAGTTCTTGAGAAAAGCACAAATGAGAAGATTTAAACTATTTTACACAAGTTTTGAAGCAGGTCACTCACTGGTTTGCAGTCTGGGTTGTCAAACACGATCACAAACTCTGCTCTTACATCCCCAGGGACAGCTGGGACAAACAGGACTGGGATTTTCACTGAGCTGAAGGGTCCAACCTCACCCTCAGTCACCTGAACAACAACAGTGAAACTCCAGAAATTGTACTGAAATAAAGAGGCTGTACAGACTCACTGTACACACCTGGTTTGTAACTAAATTGTACTCAGTATGCACAGAAAAAATCAGAATCAGAACATTAATATGGCCCAGGTTTGACATTTCCCAGACATTATTCCTGCCCCTCCTTGTGTGTTGCCACCAGACTTTGTCTAACCATAGCAGAAAAAGAGAGTTAAATTGTGGGAAATGTGAATGTACACAGAATCTTTCAGCTCTGTATGTCTCTATAGATCAAGAGAAAAGGGAAAAGTGTGATTTGACCATTTCTCACCAGAGCAATTTATTTGATGTAGGCTTAGACTGAGGAAATATTTTCTGGATCTCAGAGCATTCATTACCTTTCCAAGCATAATTTCAGTTGGTATTTCCTCAGGAGAAAGTTCCTCCACGTTATCTGCATTGTCTGTGTCCAGATCTGATTTGGTATTTAATTCTCCTTGACCAAGTTGTTCTGAAGAAAGAAACAAACACAAAACAAAAGAAAATGCTGGATGTGTCCATGAAAAAAAATATCCAACAGAGCACAAGTACATTCATTTGAGTCAATATTGCAAATCCAGGCATGCATAGAAGTGATGGGAAAATTGGAATGTCTGGAAGGAAATATTTGTTTGGCCATCCAGTTTTAGTCTAGTTTGGAATTCTACCTTCCATGCTGAGTACCAACATGAATTATTTAAAAATACAGACCCAGCTGGAAGTGGGGATGGCCTTCAAGAGCAATTCCAGTGGGATAAAGGAATGCAGCCAAAAGGACCTGCAAAAACCACCCCCAACCTTTCCATGGAATTTTCAGCCTCCTGAAATTGGAATGATCAATATTGGGAAGAAATGTTAAAGAACATAGCTAAGAAATAAATTAAGAAAATCTTTCTTCTACAAGGCTGGATTTTATTAAGCACATAGTAAACATTAGGAATGAGATGGAAAATGTCTGAGGAGGTTCATCTTTCTGCTTCCTTGTTCCTAGAATTACAGACTATAAAAATAAACCTGTCATGTGGATTGCTATTCTGAGAAGTGGGGATTCAGTTGCTGAGACAAGGATGATGTTAACAATTTTGCAATTTCTGAAGCTGGTTGGGTTCTGTGTTCTTCTGAGACTGAATTGTTGATCACTAATGAGCAGTGAGGTTCTCTGCTCTGTTTGATATAATGGTGTCAAGACATTATTTTTAGTCATTTTCTGTGAGGCAGCACACAAAGAAAATATAACATTACTCCTGGAGAGATGAGCTATTTAATTTTCTGAGTAACTTTGCAAACTGAACTGCTCAGTTCTTTCCAGGAGACTCCAGCTGGATAAAGCTGAGCTTGGGGAAATGCAGGGCTCTGCTCCAGAGCATCCCCTCACCCGTGGCTCTGCTGCTCCAGGGCTCCTGGGCTGCACAGGGGATCAGCCCCTCCCTGGGCTCAGCACAGATCTGCTCCTTGCTTGGCTCCCCAGGTGCCACAGGATTCGTGAAGGCACTGAAATCTTGAGTGACCTGTTAGGAAACACAGAGGGATTTTCTCAGTGGTTCTTCCTCTGCCTTGTAGCAGCTCCAGTTCCATCCAGCAGAAGTTTTATGTAAATCAGATTTGAGTTTTCTTGCAACAGTTCCATGTTACAAATGGAGAAACGTGTTGCATTTTCCAAGAACTGCACATTCTACAAGACCTTTATCAATGAGCAGATTGAAGTTTTGCTGGCTGCCCCAAACAGGTAAATTATGTAATAATTTACAATTAATTACTGCAATGCAGTGTAGTGCCAGTTACTATACAATTAACAAACCAACATTTTTCTAGTGGAAACCCAGGCAGTTGTATGTCAAAGCTAAGTCTGGTGAAACCAGCCCTCTCTTTATCACACCCCTCACTTGATTGCCAGTTTTGCAGAGTTCCCATGATTCTGCCTTCCATGAGTTGAGATTTTTAATGACTGTCAGAATCTCCTCTTTTAACTGAAGTATTTTCTCCTAATTGTCATGAATGTGCAGAAAATAGGAATCATGGCATAAATTACTAAAATACTTTAAAAAATCAGCATTTTTGGTTTCCCTGATTAAAAAAATTGCTTTTATCTTGCAATATTTGGGTCTCACAGATTAATATTTATACCAACCCAAATGCACTAAAGGTTGGATGATCTTTCCAAGTCCTCTTTGACCTGAGCTGCTTTGTGACAACTCCACACTTCCCAAAGCAGAACATTTCCTTCAGGGAAGTGATTTTGAACCCACCCCTGTTGCAGGAGCAGCTTTTACTGTTGCTCTGAGGGTCCTTGTGGCACCTGCTGACGTCTGAACTTTGAATGTGGCTCCCAAAGCCCCGCTGTTTGTCAGGCTGATGGGCCGTGAAATTGTCTCTCCCACCACAAGGCTGCCAAAGTCAATGAGCTCTTTATCCAGAGCCAGCTGTGAGAAGATAAACCATTAATTACCACTGGCCTACATAGCACTAATGTCAATTAAAGCAGCATCCGCTTTTTATAATAATTATTGTATTATCCACTTATGTTTAAAAGAAGTCCCTTACAATGCAGGTCTTGACTGTACATTTCAGTGGAACAGAAAAAGGACCTGTCTGGGCCATAAACATGACTGCTCCTTCCAGCCCTTCATTTATCTAGAAAACAAAACAGAAAAAACCCCCTCAGTAATTTCAGATTTAGCTTATGTAATCTGATGAAAAATATTTTCATTCATTCTTTGAGTGCCATATTAAAATGTATCTTTACTGAATCTCTTTCCACTCTAAAAGAGTCTTTGTGACAGCCTGGTTAACTTTAGCTGGGCAAGATTATAAATATTTGGAACTTTGCTCTCATTTGGAGGCATTTTTCCAAACATGCCCTCAGAATTTGCCTTCTGACAATTGATCAGAGCTTGAACATGCACACAGTACAGTGTGTCCATGTACAGCAGCAGCTCTTCTAAAAATGTCAATTTTCCCCTTGTTACCAGTTAAGAAATTCAATTAATGATGGTTTTAATCAGACTAGTGGCCTGTACTAGGGTTCTTCTCACTGTGCACTTACCATTGGCTTAAATGTTACCAGGAATTCACAGGACATCCCAGAAGACATTTTGCCAGGTGGGTCAAAACTATGGAGGTAATTAAAATAAAACTCCAAATTAAAATTGTGGATGGAACACCCAGCTCCTGCTCTGGTAACAATGGCAGATTTTTTTTTTCTCCTCACTTGGACTAATTATCAGAAAAGTCAGAATGAGTGACAGATTAATGAAAGGCTACAGAACCCTGCTGCAACTGGGAAACAACAAAGGCTGATTCTTTATTAAGGTTTTATTCAGAAAGACTAGAAGTGCTTTTAAAATGCAACACAGGGATTGTAGCCAAGGAGGTGAAGCTGAGGCTCAAAATCAGCAAGAACAGGTGGAAGAGCCCTGTCAGACAATTAGGAAGCAAATTTTCTTATTATCCATTTTAATGTTTCTCTGTAACATCTCCCCTGTCCAAACACAAAATTAAGAGGAAAAACCCAAGGAGGGAGCTGCAAATGATTAGAGAATGTGCTGCTTGTTGCCAGCTGTATCAAAATTATCTTGAATAGAATCTGCCACTCATTTCATGGTCTGTGTGAGGCAGGGAAAATGCCCATCAGAAGGCAAGACACCTCACAGCTGCACTGTAAATGAAATTATTGAGGCACTTCTGGAGCCCTGCAGAGGAGCCAGAGGAGATAAGGAAGTGTTGTCAGCCATGGGAGCCCCCAAGCCAAGTGAGACACAGAACCCACTCACCCTTCACAGTTTTGTCAAAACAAAATTAAACTCAAACCAAAGCAAAATGAAACATTTTCAGAAAGGGAAACACTTCAGAAATCAGGAGGTTAAAATGTGGACAGGGAATGAGTACCTGCATCCTGACCTTCTGAACACATCCCTGGCAGCTTCTCCTGAGAATGACTTTAGGAATTGTTCTTTATTTCAAATGTTCCCATGATAAAATAGTTCTGATTTAGAGCACAGACTGCCAAACACACAAACCCACAAAGAACCACTCTGCTCCATGACATGGGGTGTAAATAATGCTCATTTTAACCACCAGAATAAAGCTTTTTATCAGCAAATACAGCACCTGCCACTGATAACAGCTCTCAAGTGTTGTCTGTAAATACCTGTGCACTGATTTCAAGGACAGTGACACTGTGACAGTGTAGATGTGCTGGGTATTTTCAAAATACTTGGCAAAACTATTTTGTAACAAACAATTTATGGCTGGTTCTACCTGAGTTAAGCTTTATACAGTGTAGGATCAGTGTCCACAGGTCTGTGCTCTGCTGGTCAAATTATTAATAACATGACCATGGAGAATAAAATCTTGGGTTATTTTTGCTGGCTATCCAGCTGGCAAATGTATGGGTAACCAATTTAATTTTAAAAAGTTAATTAATTTATCAGACACTGAAAAATTATTCATCAACTCTTGATGTTTCATTTGTATTTGGAGAACACTTTGAAAGGCAATTACAGCAAGGAAACACTTAGGCCTTTCAAAAAGTATTGTTTAATTTTTGGTCACAAACCAGAGGTGCTGATTTACCAAATGCAATTGTCCAACACACTAAATGAGAGAAAAAAATCAATCCTTGAGAGCAAGAAACCCTCATTTTGTCGGATTAGTAGCTCCAGGCTTTGTCACAGAAATTAACCATGTGTAAGTGGGTCAAAATTAAATCCACACACGTGATTTTGGACCAACCACGAGCAATACATGGAGTGAGAGCTGGTTTGAGAGCAGCAGAGAATTTCCCCTGGCTGGAAATTCCCAGCCTCCATCAGGCTGGGAATTATCCACCTCCATCAGGCTGGGAATTATTCACCTCCATCAGACTGGGAATTATTCACCTCCATCAGGCTGGGAATGGAGGGCTCCACACCTTTCCCACTCCCCCACAGCAGCTGGATCCAGGCTCTGCAGCTCTCCAGGGATGTTGTTCAGTCAAGAACTCTCTGTTCACACTCCTGGGGACTCTTGTGGGGACAAAGTGGGCAAGGAATGGCTTCACCTTGGACCATCCTGTCCTTATCAGATGGTCCAGAAATTCCAAGTGTGGTTCATCCCCACAAGGACAGGGGGCAGTGAGCTGGGAAAGGAGCTCTGGAGTATAAAATCACTCCCAGTGCTGAAATAACACTTTTATTCACTGGGCTGTCATTGAACTGTCCCACAGGTCAGCACAAGGGTTGCAATCTGAACTTTCTCCATAAGCCAAAGGAATTCAGCTCCATCTCTCCTACTTGTCCATAAGCTTCATACACACAGAGCTTTAGCTTTTTTTTTCACTTTTAGGCTAGATTACAATGACTTTTTGTTTGTTTTTTTACAGAATTCAAGGTAAATAAATTCTTTTCATTATTTCATTTTTTAGAGAAATACTACTTTTTACAATTGGCCTTTTATATATTTAAAGGCTCAGTCCAGCTGCAGAGAGAGCTGGTGCCTGAATTCTTAAAAAGAAACATTTTGTGGCTACCTCCTTTTGTTTATTTACAAACAGTGAGATAAAATTATCAATATAGTTAAACTGAGATTAATTTGCAATCTCCTAACTAGGCACAGTGCTTCATTACATAACCTGGCAGCAGGATTACAGGAATAGATTGATGGGAAAGACCTCAGGATTGCAATTTAAGTGCTCTTCGCTCTCAGATTGATTTCCTTTATTTCATCAGGTTTTTTTCCCTTCCTTTTCTGTCCAATTAAACTTGTGTTTATCTCAAGCCACAATTTGACTTTTTTCTCCCCAGTTCTCTCCCCCATCCCATCGAGGAAGGGATGAGGAGCTGCTCTGTGGAGTTTCTCTGCCTGCAGGATTAACCCTTGACAAGCAGAATTTTCAGTTGCTGCAGAACTGGGTTCCAGCTCTTGTTGTGGTACAAAGGTAAAACAAGTCTGCAATTAATTTACTTACTGAACACTGATGGAGTCCTTGAGCCATTCACTCATTCCCACCAGCCTGCAGTAATTAACAGTGTAGGATGCATTTGTCAAAATGATCTTCTTTTTGTAGGTTTGACCAACATCAAAATCCTTGGAATGCCAAAATACCAGGTGAATGTCAGAGACACAATGTCATGTTCATGGTGTGAGTTATTAACAGTTTTGTTAATTAACTGAAATTTACCTGCATAGGTATCACCACTTTAGGGACATTATTTTACAGTAATAATGTATTTACAAACAATATATAAGTACCAGTCATGCTGCCTTTCAAAAAACACACAACAGGAGGTTCCATCATCTGCTCATCTTTCTGACAGTGTTTAAACTCCCCTAAGAAAATGAAGTATTCTGTAATTTAGATAGTATAGCTAAAGTTTATTTAATCTAATTTAATCTAGTTTATTTAATCACTTAACTAAGAGACTGTTAGAGAAAAAGGCAAGAGCTGTTTCAAATTTCACTACAGACCTGTTAAAGGGCTAAACAGAATTTTGATCAAGATGTTGGGCTGTACCTCCAGCAGATATTTCTCTATAATTCCATGCAGAATGGCCACTGACCTTGAAATGAATGCAGCTGGGTTTGCTGTGGAAGGCACAGCCCTTGTGCTCCTGGCCAGGCACAGTTTGCTTGTGGAGAATTCCAGTTTGGAGTGCCTCTGGTTTTTTCTCAGCCATTTGTTTCCTCATTGCCCTTATAGCCAACCGTGTTGGATCTTCTGCTTTGGGCACCTAAAAAAGAACATTAAACCCACCAGATCTGGGTGTGATCAAAGAATCTGCAGCTCCAGTAGAAAAATCTGCAGAAGGAATTTTCCAGTTCCTGGCCAGTCTTTGTCTGGCTCTCTCCAGAGAGTTTTCAGCATCCCAAACTCAACATGAAGAGTTTAATGGATTCCCAGCTGTCTGTTCTGCAGTTTATCATCACCCAACACTACAACACCATGTTTTTCATGGCAGAATTAGCTTTTCTGCAGTTTAAGGTGTTGTTTTGTTTTGTTTTTTTTTTTCCTAAACTTATTAAACATTGGGAAAAAAATCAGCTGACTTCACTGGAATGTTTCAGTTGTGGTCCAGTGCTTCTCCATGCAAGCCTAGGAATATGTACTGACATGGTTTCTTTTCTGTTGATTCTGAAGTTTTTTAAACTCAAACAATTAAACATAATGTGATTTATGTCTTCACAGATTTCTGAACTTAACCTTCAGTACTGTTTTCTCTTTGAGAGAACAAACTCCTGCAGAACAGTGTCAAACAGCAATGACTGAGGATATTCTCACATCTGAATTTCTGCATCTATGTAACAACACAATGTCTGCATTTTAACTGCAGAATACCCAAATTTTGCTTTCAAGAAAGGTTCTTTTCTGTTTCTAACAAGAGACATCACAACATTTACCTTGTGCAGGTCACATTCCCGACTCCAGAGCCCTGGGAACTCTGGTACCAGCAGGGTCTTGTCCCTCTCTGTGTCCTCATCAGAACTTTCCCCATCCTGGGCTCTGCTCTCAGAACTCTCTCCCAGGGGAGCAGATCCCTCCCCAGCCAAGGAAGAAGCTGATGGAGAGTGCCATGGCTGTGGTGCAAGAGCACAAGTTTTGAAGATACAGCTAAAAATTACTAGAGAACAGTTACTTCAACAGTTGGCAGTTCCTGAGGAGATCTTTTAACACAAAAATTACAGATCTTTGACTTTTTGGCCTCTTGGCCTTTGGCTCAGAGGCCAAGGATTCCAGCTTAGGCCAATCCCCTCTTAAAACACCGAACACAGACAAAATGTGATGTTAAAAATCACTGTATTTCCTCCAAGAAAAAGGAAATGAACAGATATTAAGAGATCTGATGGGGAATTAATCTCCATTTGTTCTCTACTGTCTCAGATTTGGTTGTAGCCTGTGCTATTTTAAACAGAATTCAATGACCTGCACGTTTAACAAAACAAAACAATCTAAAGAGAGTTCATTCTAGGCCTTTGATTACCTGTGATATTTCTCCATCTGCATGTTTGCAGGTCTCCTCACTGTGCCAGGCTTCCCCACTCTGCACTAAAGGATCCACAAGTTTGCCACGAGGCTTAATTGCCTTAGCAGGAGACTGACTTTTCCTCTGCTTGTGAATAGGAGCTCTTTCTCGCAAAATTCGAGACACAATCTCCATTTTTCTTGACTTCTGCAGTTCTCTAAAAGCTCTGTAATCCAAAGTTGTAAGAAATATTAACCCAATCATGGTTGTTTACCAATAATATTAACTACTACTAAGGCTCCCAGTTCCCTTGGAGCCTTTTAACTAAACAGCAAGTCTTTAAGTTGGGTTCAGTGGTAATTTGTGCCAAGACACCAAGTGATTCAGAGGCTGTTTATACATTTTTGCAGACTAAATATACTCAGCTACAGTGTTTTATAAGGCTGATACAGACTTTCACAGCGTTCAGGGGAGGGAGAAGGACAGTTACTTCAGTTTGCAGGGCAGGGTCACTGAGCTCCCTTCCTGGAGGAGCGGATCAGGGAACACCCACGGAGCTCTGAGCACCCCTAGGGCAGGAGGAGTTCAGGGCACCGAGAACAAACTGTGCAAGTGTCACACACAGAGTGGCAGAGGGAGCTCACCCCCTCCAGGCACCACCAGAGATGTTCTGCCTTCAGGAGCTGACTGAGCTCCAGGGAGCAGGCAGAGATTGATGTGGAGATGATACTCACTCTTTCTTTTTTTCGTTTTCTTGCTGTCTTTTATGGAGAAACATTTCCCTGATAACGTTGCCTCCTTCTGCCAGGATGGCCTCCCTCATTTTCATCTCCTCCTTCTTTGCCTCCAAGGCCTTTGCTTTGTTCAAAGTCTGGAGAGTTTGGAGCCTTTCCTATGATAGTCACACAAACCAGTCACATATTTGATTCACATATTAAGGAATATAAAACAGAGAATCTAATGCTGGTGCCCCTATCCAAGCATACATTTAAGATGGATGTTTCTGAGGCAGAAGGGATTGTCTGCAATGTTCTCTGAGATGCAGAAAGCTCTGACTAGGTCCAGGCTACCTCTCTACCCTTCCAGCCTGCCCCTGGAATGCTGCTCAGTGAAGGAATGTGAAAAGATAACAGTTCTAAACAAATCAGGATTAAATTAAGATCATTCCCTCAGATTCCACAGACCATAAATAGAAAAGCAAAGCAGCATAGCTCAGAAATTCCTAATTTATACTATTTAAATTCTCAAATAACTGTTTTTCTTCCATATGTTTTCTCCATGTGGAATATTTCTGCACTGGGATCCAAATAACTGGAAATCCTTCTGGCTGAACTTCCAGAGAACTGTTTTTAGTATGCATTATTCCCAGAGAGTTTCCCTCCCAGAACAACTAGACTGTTGACAGAATAAACTGCATCAGCAGAAGTGTCAAAGCCTCCCACACAGATCTCCTGCCATCCCTCCAATGGTTAAACTCTCTCTGTTTCCAAGGGGTTTGGTCAGTGATCTGATCAAAAATCCCCACACAGCTCTGCAAGGCAAAATCTGACTTGCATCAGAACCCAGCAGCCTCCAAGTCAGTGACTTCATTCCCATCCCAGCCCAGCAGCCGTACCCTGTTGGAAGTGATGCTGGTTTTCAGGGAAAGCACAGCTTGTATCCTTCTCTCCATATGCTCCTGAGCTTTCACTTCTTCCTTTGCATTTTTTTCATGAATTCTGTAAGCAAAGGAAAATCTTTCAGTCTCTCCTCCTGGAAAGCTCTTGGTATTAGAATTGATTAAGCTGGCAGGGACTAATTGCCAATGTCCCCAGGCACTGCTGCTGTAAACCCCTGCTTGGGGGGCACTGGCTGTGGGCACAGGGAACAGTTGGAGACTCCTCCAAACATGGCACTGCTCAAGCTCCAAGTGCCAACAGGTTTTCAAATATTTTCCTCAACAACTTTAATTTTTTTGAATTTTGGATATGAAGAATGTGTTTCATGTTATGACATATGACTGGGTGCTAAAATAAAGAATTCAGGTGTTGCTCATATAAGCAATATCTAAACCTTATGTGGCAAACTTTTACAAGCCAAGCACATGTACCCACACTAAAAATAAACCCTAAAAACTCTACAAGTTGGAAATATGTGGGTGGGAAACGAACCTGGGAATATTCCAGCTAATATAATGGGAAACCAGTAAAAGAATTAAGATTGATATGTTTGATACATTTGTCAAGGAAAAAAAATCTATTTGATTTTGTTTTTCTTAATTATGATGAGTTTGTACACACCATCTAATAAAAGTAAACCAGCACAGAAACAGTACAATTATTTCAATCATTTTACAATTAAGTCCTAATATTTATATATTAGGATGCATTTGCATATATAAAAATAAGTAACAAATGTTCAGTTTCTTCAGCAGCAAAATAATTCAACACCAGAGTAATAACATAAACTTATAAAAGGACATTTAATTTAAAATCAGCTAGAGCAGGAGCACAAAGAAATGACCCATCAACCCACTGATGCTTTTTTACATTTCTGAGGGGACATAGAATGGCACAGGGCAGGTTCCAAACTTGGATTTTAGTTATACTATGTCAGTTAATGGTACATACACATCTATAAAATGCTTCAAATCATTATCAGTGCCTCCAAGGGGTCAGAGAGCCCTCATGACAAAGACTCCAGGGAAACTGGAGGCCCTGCTGGGACACTGAGTGGATTTTCTTCTTTCCATGTGCTCTGTAAGATCTCAGTGCTTCACCACACTGTACCTGGCATGAGATTTCCAGGTGCAACAGAAGAGACACCTTGCAGAAAAATCATTATTTTCCAAAGCCTGGAGGATAAAGCCTTGCCCAGCAGAGAATGTGGCACAGGAAAGGAGTGAAGGCCCACCTTGCCATGCTTTGCCTCAGGAAGCAGACTGCTTTCTCATGGTTCCTTCTGGCATCCTCGAGGAGTTTTTTATTTCTTTCTTTGCATTTTTTCTGGGCTTCCTCCTCTCTTCTGCAAAACACAGACAAACCAACAGTTGCAGCAGGACTAAGGAAGATTTGATTCCAACACACTGAGACCTCAGAGTGGGGTTGGCGAGTTTATTAATACTGAAATTAGGACATTTTGTCTGCTCCCCACATCCCCCATATTAGAGACAAAGTGATCAACTTCACAAAAGCCACAGGCTGACACACTCTGCTCTGCTTTTGGAGAACACTTTTGTGTTTTCTGGTGTCTGCTTCTGCTCCAGGAAATCTCAGTGGACTTCACCATAAGTCCAGAAGGTCATGGAGGCCAACAGCACTGCAGACACATGCAGTTAGTCTGACCCAGTAATCCTCATTTCCAAATTTAGTTTTTCCAAAAATAGCTTTTCCATTAACAAGTTTATTCCCACAGATCAGAAATCTTTACCTGCATAACTGCAAGGCCATGGCCAATTCTTATTTTAATTCCATTTCCTCATCAAATATTCCTGAAGTACCAGCTAAGACACACAGTAGCACCAGTATTTGAACTAGCTAATCTCAGCACCTGCAGCAGAGAATTGGCTGAAAATAAAACAAGAAAGGCAGCAGGCTCTGACTTTGAGGCTCTTACTTCTCTCGAGTCCGACGTGTTCCTTCTGCTTGCAAGGCTGTTATTTTTTCCTTCCAAATCCTCACTTCTCTCTCCTCCTGGTATTGCATCTGTAGCTCCTCCTCATCTTTTTGAAGTTGTTCACGGAGGGTGTTGTATTTTCCCTGCTCACTTTCTATCTGCCACAGCTCAAGCCTTTTAAAAAAAAGTGTGAATTGTTTTCACTGGAATAGTGATATTCTTTCACTTTAAGGTGATAGATTGAGTAGGGAAAGCTCTATGGGGAAAATAAACATGTAACCATGTTTTCTTTTATTAATTTGAAACACATTTTGAATCAAACCCTTTTACTGACACAGATGTTCCAGACTAAGGCTCATATCTAATAGCATATCCCTTTCAAAGACATCAAAAATATTGGCCAAAAAAAGGTTAAAAAGTCCCACCTCAAATTTGTGTTTCTTCCATTTACCTAGAAGAAAATAAGAAAACCAAGAAAAATTCTAAAAATAGCTTTTCCTTCAACAATAAATAACTTCAGGGATAGGCCCCAGCTTTTATTCTTCTGTGCTTTGCTGAAGGAGGCAGATATGATAGAGCTGAGTACATTAATCTGTCTGTGTATTGCTAATCACACAATAAACAAGTCAAGCATTTTAAAGCTATTACACAACACTGCAGCAGAACACTGTATCCTGGTTAACCACTTGGCTAATCACAGCTAGAAGCTCGTGCCTGTGTTCCTCCTTTGATGTACCTGTGGTACCAAAATATAAACACACTCACCTGTTGTCTCCTGAAAAAGACAGTTTTACTCTGATATAAAGAAGTAATTTATTATGTGTGAACAATCAATTACAAGCAGCAATATTCGCTTGGCATAAAAATACACAGTACTGCTACAATGTCTCCATTCATGCTCATTTTCTATCCTTTCCTGTATGCTCTATAAAATCACTAAGAGGCATAAATTACAAGTATTTATGCTCATGCACAGACAGATTTACTTTAGTCCAGCTTATTTTACATTTCAAATGAGACCTGTTTAGGTCACAATTTATGCATCTCCCATAATAAAATCAAAACTTTATTTACATGTGCAAAACTGACTTGGGGACTGAGGCACAGCACCCAGCTTTGTAAGGAATGAACCATGCAGGCTAAAAGTTGCTCTAGAATGATGTAGTTCAGTATTTACAAGGAATTCCTCTATTGATTAACTACTGAATCCATCCAACAGCATATGAAGAATGCAATAAGGATCGATTCCTTCACACCCTCTCCATTCCCTCACTTACAAGCTTTGTTTCTGTGTCAGGGCCAGCCTCAGCTCCTGCTCCTTCTCCCTCTCCAGCTCAGTGCACAATCGGCTGCTCATGGCCTGCAGGCGGGACACGGCTGCACTGCCAAGGGCACAGAGAACCTGTCAGAAGGAAATGTGAGCACAGCCCCCCCTTGCAACATCTACAACAGCAAAGCACAGCTCTAAGGCTCAGATTTATTCATCAGAATCCCAGCAATTGATGCAGCCTCTTGTTTAACCTTCCAAGTGTCCATTCTTGAGGCACAGCCTTCTTTAAACTGTTACACACCAGTTGAAAGGAACAGATGAGAATTTTAAAAGCACTGACCAATAGCTTTATGCAACTATTCATTTCTCAAACTGATAAAAGTACTATTATTCAGGAAGATAAGCGTAGGTGAACCTAGAGAACCTAGACTAATTTTGCTTTTAAAATGGTACTACAATATTCCATACACTTAGCCTACAACTGCAGCGTTCCCACACAATTATTTTCCTTCTCTCCCCAGGAAAACTTGCAGACAGTGTACTACAGGATCCACAGACAGTGGCCTGACTATACTCAGTGTAAACTCCCATCCTCTAAATGAAAATTGGATCTTCTACCTGCAGCTATCCCTCTAAATTCAACATTTCTGTATTGGCATTGGTAGTGCTAATGGCAGCCAGGATTTCCATTATTGCTAAAACACAAAGGCTTTGAACTTCATAAGCCAGAAATCTATCAAGCCTTCTCACTCCACTAGTCACTCACTAAATGTAAGAGATTGGGAGAATTGCTATTTTTTTCCCTATCTAGCCCTCTCCATGTGACCCATCATAAGGATAAACACTACACTGCTTTTCTGTCTTTGCTGGGATTTGTTACTGTCTCTGAGATCCCACTCGCTCCACCTCGGGAGGCTCATTTGCATCAACTCATCAGTTTTGTTTAAGCAGCTCTCTGTTCTGGCAGTTAACCTGCCTTCCTTTCTCTCATTCACTGCTGCTCTAACCTGGAGATGAACACAGGTTAGAAATGCAGCTGCAAAGTTTGTTCACAAGCCCCTGGCTCCCGGTACACAAGCCACCCACTGCTTTCTATTTAAACCAAATGTGAAGAGTACAGTAAATTGCCTCCCACTTGATAGCACAAGTGTTTCAGAGCAGCTCCTGTATGCAGAGCTACTCCTGAAAGGCATTCCAGAACAACACAAGGAAGGAATGGCACATGTATGTGTGTATTGATAAAAATACACACACACACACACACAAATATATAAATCCTGAGCAATCACCAGAAGCAAAGCCATGACCTCCAGGAGTGCCACAGCACCTTGATTCATCACACTGAACAGAAGATTGAGACCCTGACAGACATAATTGACAGCAGTGGGCTAGGCTGACACAATACTTGTTGTTACATTTTAAAATATATGCCTCGTTCCCAGCCATTCCCAAGTTTCCACCTCTTTCTGCTCTTATCTCATTAATTACACCCAGATGAACATAGTGGATGCCTGTAATCCTTGGAACCCAGAAATACTCTCTACCTACACATTGCCAGCCTCCTCCTCTCTCTCTATTTCCATGTCTACATGATCCAGCTGCTTTGCCAGCATCTTGCTCCGCAGCCGACAGGCACTCAGCATGTCACTGCAAGAAACAAAAACATCACTTGTGGTTTGCAGGTTCTTTTCTCTTCCCAGTGAAACTCTTCTTTTTGGGGACAAGATTCACAGCCAGGATTCCTGTCAGATACATAGTTCCATAAATGCCAGTATTTATAATGGATACAGTGTTTTCTGGTGATTTGTGCTGATGGATTTTGGTTGATTAAACACTAACCTGGTGGTTTGGACTGCCAGTTCCTTTTCCATGACCAGATCATCGAGCAGTTGGAGGTTTCTCTGAGAGGCTGAAATGCGAATTTTGTCTGCAGACTTCAGAGGCTGAACGATGCCAGTGTGGCTCAAAGAGTGTTCTGAGCTTTGACTTTGAATTGGAACACACAACCAACAAAGAAACATAATGAGAAACTGTAGTTATGTGAAGTTTGTCTGACATCCTTACATCCCTGCTTTCTGTTTTATTCTACCTGAACTTCCTTATAAATAAGGCAGAATATGAATACAAACAGCACAGGAAGTTTGCATGCATGGACTTAAGCCAGAATTTTCAGTACTGGATATCTAATATTGAACATTTATACCCTTATGTATGTGTCTTCATTTTAAAATTCCTGTGACTCCCCTTGATCCCACCTTGGCTTTGCAATTTTCGTGTTCCTGAACAATAGTTTACAATTTTAACAGGAACATCTTAAACTAGTTTAAGACATGTTATACTCAGCTGGTCACTCAGCACCACAGAGGAAATTCTGTTTGAACTGGAACAAGGTATTTACGTGCTAAAATCAGAGTGGTCTGCAACATCTTCAGAAGTGTCCTTGCTTTCTATCTTGTCATCACCATCCAGCTCTTCTTCCAGCTCATATTCTAGCAGATATTGAAACAACAGCTTAATAAAGAGACTTTGAATTTTAAAATACAAAGCTTTCTATATTTGCTGTCAAGTCACAGCATGGAGAATCAGAGATGACATTTTATAGCATTACTGCAGCATACATTAAAAAATTCATATGGCAAAGCACACAGGACTTTTATACACCTGCAAAAGAACAGGAGAATGTTCTCTGCCCTCATGTGGAAGTGTCACCAAGAATCCTATTTATGTGGGAAAATCCCAGACAAGAACAGGGAGGGGGACAAGGGAGGATAATGATTGTCAGGTTCTGGCCAATGATCTAACATGTTTATCTTACATGAAGTTTACATTAATGTCAGGTTTTGTGAGTTATCAAAACAATTAATTTTCACCTTTCCAGTATTCTTCAAGGTCAGGGAGCTGACCAGCTGCATCTTCTTTTTCTTCCTCTTGTCTTTCTTCTCCCTCTTCTTGTTCTTCTTCCTCTTCATCTCTTTCTTTTTCCTCCTGTTCTTCTCCTTCTTCTTCTTCCTCTTCTTCTCTTTCTTCTCCTTTTTCTTCTTCCTCTTTTCTTTCTTCTTCTTCCTCTTCTCTTTCTTCTTCTTCTTTTTCTCTTTCTTCTTTCTCTCCTCTTTCTTCTTCTTCCTCCTCTTTTCTTTCTTCTTCTTCCTCTTCTCTTTCTTCTTCTTCTTTTTCTCTTTCTTCTTTCTCTCCTTCTCTTTCTTCTTCTTTCTCCTCTTTTCTTTCTTCTTCTTCCTCTTCTCTTCCTCCTTCTTTTTCTCTTTCTTCTTTCTCTCCTTCTCTTTCTTCTCTTCCCTCTTCTTCCTCCTCTTGTTTTTCTTCTTCCTCCTCTAGAAGCACTACAGGAGATCTTTGCTGTTCTCCCTCACTATAACTGACCTCATGATCTTCCATGCTGACAGTTCTTTCCAAGTGACCAAGCTGAAAAAAAAGCAGAATATGTTTCACACATCAAATATCCAACAACTTGCAATGGGGTGACTGTCTCTGGAGGTTAATTCACAGCATTCAGTACATACTCAATGCATGTGAAATAACTGGATACAACCTCATACCTCTGTGCTTGTTACACATTTTGAGTATCAGCTATAATAAATATTGTAATGAAAAGCAAGGACTCTGCCTTTCTTTTTTTTTTTTTTGTTTTTGGTAACAATCAGCTCAGTAATAAAACAAACCTTCTGAATGTATTCTATCAACTTACACCATGACTTTACCCCAAAAGCTTTGGGCACAACTCCAACAAACACTGCTTGCTCAAGTCTTGTGCTGTTCTCCAGTGCAAAGCAAACTGTTCCCAAATGCTGTCACAATTTATTAGAATTCAGTAAATTCTGCATGTCATCTAGAATGAGTTATTACCACATGGTTGAGCATTTCACATCTTACTCACAGACAGACTTGTACATATGATTAATTTTAACGAAGGTGGCTCAGCTTTGAGTGCGTTTATGTAAATCCTTCTGCAGAACTCAAGAAGAAGAGAGCATCTATTTTCTCCAGTTAAGGAGCAGAGAAAACACACCCCAGGATTTGAAGTATGGAAGAATGAGTATATTATAGGAACCACCTTAAAGCCAAGCAGGATTCCTACGCTGGGCTGCTGATTTAAGGATGTTGGTGGCACTAAGAAGTGGCACAAACATCAAACGAGCTGCCAATGCAGCAGTGTCCCCAACGCCTTCAGCCCTCACTGCGTTGTGAGGCTGTGCGGCTCCAACTCCCAAATAACAAAGTTCGGGGTAACTTAGGCGGAGATGCACACAGGGCAGCAGCTCCGAGCCCTCCCACAGGACACCCCGGGGCAGTCCCGGTGCTCCCGGGGCAGTCCCGGTACTCCCGGGCTGTCCCCTCAGGGCTCACCGCGCTCAGGGCCCGGCCGGCTCCTCACGGCCCCG
>VXBR01011568.1:39324-68559 GCA_013400215.1 Cisticola juncidis | reverse complement strand
CAGGGTCCCTGGGCTGATGGCCGGTGTCCGGTCAGGGTCCTTGGAGTGATGTTCGGTGTCCGAGGGTCAGGGTCCCTGGGCTGATGGCCGGTGTCCGGTCAGGGTCCTTGGGCTGATGTTCGGTGTCCGAGGATCAGGGTCCCTGGGCTGATGGCCGGTGTCCGGTCAGGGTCCTTGGGCTGATGTTCGGTGTCCGAGGGTCAGGGTCCCTGGGCTGATGGCCGGTGTCCGGTTAGGGTCCTTGGAGTGATGTTCGGTGTCCGAGGGTCAGGGTCCCTGGGCTGATGGCCGGTGTCCGGTTAGGGTCCTTGGAGTGATGTTCGGTGTCCGAGGGTCAGGGTCCCTGAGCTGATGTCCGGTGTCCGATCTGGGTCCCTGGGCTGGGGTCCGGTGTCCCTGGCCGGGGTCCTCGCGGTTCTTCAGATCTTTGAGTTCTTGAGGTTTGAGCCGTGTTGAGCAGCGCACTGGGATGTTTTCCTGCTGGACGATTGTTTACATTATTTATTCTCAGAGGTAGATTAAAATACGAACCACTGGACACGGCTCCTGCCCGGGTATGGTGGCGAGTGAGCTTTTGACACGTTCTTTAAAAGAGTCATTTACACTTTGGAAATACAGCAGAATTAAGTTAATTCACATACATTTATAAGTTTTAAAGAAGTTGGTAGCATTATGATTAAACCCCTTTTTGTGAATTCGGATGACTTGCTGCAATATGAAGTCCTGTGGATTTGGGGCTGGAGCACACATGTTAGAACATTGAAGTTTACAAGTTTCAGTCCCAAAGTAAGCTGTCTTACATGTCTTTTCAGAAGTTAGCCTGTACTATCCTGACAAAAGGATTTCATTACTAATTACTAATGAAAGGTTATTACAGCAGAAATGTACTGCTCATGTTGCTCATTATGTCACATTCTGAACAGTTCTTCTGGCTTCAGCAGCAACTGCTGCTCTAGAAATTCTGTATGAATTTCTGTAATTGTTAGAAATATGCACAAAATCACTACATTAAAAGTCTTTAGATGATATTTCAGTGATTTACTTTGTGGATGCCTGTGTTAATAAAGTGAATCAGTTTGAATATTCTGTTTTGCAGTGGGATCTCCTGAGCCCATGTGTTTGATATCGAGTGTTCAGGTACCAAATTTAGGGTGCCCAGAGGAGCTGTGGCTGCCTCTGGATCCCTGGAAGTGTCCAAGGCCAGGCTGGATGTGGCTTGGAGCAACCTGGGATAGTGAGAGGTGTTCCTGCTCATGGCAGGGGGTGGAAGCTTTGAGCTCGCTTCCAACCCAGGCCATTCTATGGTTCTATGATTTTAGCTCCAATTGGTAATTAACTGGGTTTCCTTTCTGTTCTATTCCTTGTATTACCTTGACAAAGTCAAGGACCAGTGCAGCTGGATCCACAGCAAAGCAGATCCCTGTTCCCTCACTCTTGGCACTAGGCCTCGATGCCATGCTAGAGAAAGCCAGCTATTCAAAGATTCACAGGGATTCAGTTATTAAAATACTGAGACATCATCCGCACCAAAATACACCCTGATCTGTACACAGAGACAGATGCATTCTCAGTTTTATTTAGTTGAAAACGTTCCTTAATTGTAAGCAATATTTCTGTAATTGTTATCGTTGCTATGAGAGTAAGGTCTAGGTTTTGATCCCAGGCACACAAGCACATGCTGCTAATCTGAGCATTTATTTCCACTGGCACACACAGTATGGAGTAGAAATTACTCACAGTGACCAGTTCATTGTCCCACATTTATGCTATAGGTCCTCAATTTTGAGAAATACACGGACATTCTTAGCTCTATAAATGGTGGAATCTTGATTTTATGGCATCTATTCATATTACATAAAACAAATTACATACAGACATTTGCAGGATTAAAGCTACAAGATGTAGGCTAAAAATATGCAGTGATTAACTGTATAGCTCTCTCTGCAGATCTGGAATAGTTATAACTGTGTTAACTCTGAACCTGCCAGTTCCCACACTCATTGAGTTGGGATGAAAAAGATCCAAGCATGGATTTTCCCCTCGAGAAAACACCCAGAAGAACACCTGGAAATATCACTGATTGCCAGTTTCTTGTGGTGTTTTTATTGAGGATCTTTTTTCAGTCCCAGTTTACAACTGTTTGAATTATTTTCATAACAACAACGTCAACAAGAGTCATGATTTTGTGTCAGGTGAGCAATGTGTTTTTAGGGCAAGACAATGTAGGTTTTTCTGTCTCATAGAGATAGGAGAAGGGAGAAGATATCTGCAGTTCCTCTGGAGGAAACTATGGCTCCCCAGCCAAGTTCCTATCTCCCAATCTACAACTTACGTCTATCAACTTAAAGCCAGTGAATCTTAAAGATTTAAGCTCCAGGAAATGTACAAAACAGGCTTTGGTTGATGCAGCTCTTCCAGATTTTGTGGGCTCTGGACCCCAGTGATCCATCATGGAGAAACAGAATGAGCAGATCCGAATTAAACCCCTGCTGTTTTGCCCCCACGAGGTTAAATTTGGATGCATTTGTGTGAAGTTCCTGCAGTTCCACCTCAGGATCAGCTGCAAACACAGCAGAGCTGGCCACTTCCCTCTGCTATATGGCTGCATACTGTGCTTGCACAGGCAGTTGGCATTTCCCTTCCTGACGTTTCCAAGGTGACAGGAGCTCATATATGGAGCTTTCTGGCGTTTAGGCAGGAAGACATGCCAATAATGGAATCTGCATTTTGGCAGCGGGGTTCGTATCAATTACATAACACGACTCGTCTGGCCTGTTGTCTGATAGGGATCGATGTTGGCCTGTAAACAATGGCAAACATTGATGTGTTGGACTGTAAATAATGGCAAATATTGATGAACATCTTCCCAATGACTCATCCTTACAGATGTATGGACAAAAAATGAGAGGGGCATTTGCTGTCGGAGCACTTCATGGAGGAATGGCCTGGGATCTAGGGTAAAACTATCATCATGGTCCTGGAATCAGTCCTGGCTTGGGGGAAAAGTGGGGAATTTCATCCCAAATCTGTTGCATAAAGAAATGAAAAGGAGGGCAAAGTGTCTGGCTGCAGTGTGCTTCATGATTATAAAAAATTTTATGCAGACTGAGGGAGGAACTAGATGTTCTACAGAACATTTAGAAACAGATAAAAACTATATTCTGAGCCTTAAGTTGAAAGTGAAATTAATATTGTGGTTATCCAGATACTGATTAAATACAGACACACTTGTGTTGGGGCTGGGGGACATTCACACAGTGCAAGTACAGTGCAACCTCTGAAAGGAGCTAAATATTCCCACCATGCAATTG
This sequence comes from Cisticola juncidis, assembly GCA_013400215.1. Lineage (NCBI taxonomy): Eukaryota > Metazoa > Chordata > Aves > Passeriformes > Cisticolidae > Cisticola > Cisticola juncidis. The sequence continues at coordinate 65,248 of VXBR01011568.1, read as the reverse complement.
CTACTGATATTCCCAAATCTCATTTACAAAAATAGGCATATGTGTGTAATTTATATATCTAGAGACATTTGGCGATGTTGCCACAACAGTCTTTCACGAGCTGCTTAGGTGGAATCATGGGAGGGTGAGATTCATTATCCCTGTGGTACATTTTTTGCCTCTAAAAATTATATGTGACAATGTGACATCTTTATTTTGCTGGCAGTAAAACCACCTGTTCTATTTAGAAAATGAACCCTTAAGAATACCAGGTAATGCAGTGCAACTGTTATATAAATTGAAATAATTCTTTTGATAAATTGAAATAATTCTTTTGATACAGTCTCAAAATCTTGCCTAATAAATGACTGAAAACTTCTTTTTTGGCCCAAATCACTGAGCATGCTTCTCCTCAATCCCATCAAATTACACCATCCAATAAATGATTGTATGGTAGCAGTTACAGAAGTATGGATGACTGTGATCATGGAAAGTTCATACCTGTTAGATATTCCAGAAGAACAATACTTGACAGATACTGAAATGTGGATTTCTGGCTTCAGTGTAGTAAAATATACTTCAAAGTTGTGACCTTTATTGCTGCTTGAGTACGGTAAATATTTCAAGAATTAGTAATTGTTGATACAGTAGTAATAACAACTAATGTTTTAATAAATAGTAATGATTAAATGTAATTGTAAAACTGTCCAGATATGGGTGGAGCCCACAAGCCTTTGACCTGGCATGGACAAATACGACAGAAACATGATTTAAGGAATTCTTATTTAAGGACCACTGTGTGGCTTTCACAGATCTACTACAGCTTTACCACAGCAAAGATCAAAGTTTGCCCCGAGCTGGGTAACTCTGACCTGACCTGGTGCTGCTGGAGCTGCAGGGACCCCACACAGTCCCCATGGACCTTGCTGAGCCCCCCGTGCAAGGTCAGAGCATGGATGGACATTTCCATCAGAGCTGTGCCTGCAGCCACAGGGTCTGAGGGGAAGCAGCAATTTGTTAGTTAAAAAAATGCTTAGGAAACACTGAGTATCATGGGCCATCTTTTTAAGACTATTTGACAGTTCCCAGCCGGTAGCTAAAGCTAAAGGAAAGCTTTAATTATTTTCAAGAGGATTAGATGAGAAAGATTTGGAGAGCTTATTTATTTTGTTTTGTTTTGATGTTTTAATGGCAATTTTAATAGTTTCTTAATCTATGTCTTAGCAATTTTAATCTGTCATTGACTGTAATGAGTTTGGGATATTTAGCTAGAACTGTAGGAAATGAAATATATTGTTGATCTTTATTATTTTATCTCCTCTCTTCCCTTTGGCAATAGGAGTTATTTATTTTGAGTGGGTTGTGCATATATATGTGTATATATATATATATGTACTAGTCTATTTTAAATATATATTGTATGCAAATCCAAGGCTAAATGACCAAACATTTGTCCTTCTTCTTTATAATATGAGCATATAATCAAGGCCATTGTAGATAAAATGTAATTTATTATCTGAGAGAACTTTTACCTGTCTTTTAGGATTGCCATTGTATTTTTAGTTGTGTCAGTGGTCACTTTTGTAGCAAGGTCTGTCCTTTCAGAACGTGTGTTAGCACAGTGTGCTTGTATCAACACACAAATACACACATCACACACTTACATGTGTCATCCACATATGAAATCCACTCAGACAAAATCCAGATGTACAAAGTGCCTCTGTGGATTTTTTGGCTATTTTTACAGATATATGCTGAAGACATAGAAAACTGTTCTTTTTTACTGGTAAATTAGGTGAGAGCTGTCCAGCCAGAGGATAAAAACATGAGGAATTAGCACAGGTATGTAGCCCACTGGAGCCTCAGCCTTAAGAGTAGGAAAAATATAAAAAAATCTCAACTGAAAATATCCCAGAAGGTGTGAATGTGTTCTGTTGTATGAAGAGACAAAATCATTCTGTTCTGTGTGTCACCAGGTAAATTCCATTAAAAATCTATTACTTTACCTCCTTAAAATAAAATCGTGCAATAACCCAACTCCTTGAGTTAAAATTTGTGTCTTTTCCTTCTTTTTGGATGTTAGCTGCAGGATTGCCATTGAAATGGGCAGAGGGAGGAAAAGATCAGAAAGAAAATAACGCCTTGCATCATTGTCACAGGTTTGTGACACGCTCGTATTTGTTGTTACATTTGTGTGTGTATTGTGTACATCTGTTCTCCTGGATCTCACGGAGCTGTTATTCCCCTCACCCACCACCCCTCAGTAGCCATTTAAATTGTTGGTACTAAATAACAATACAGAACTAAGAAGACAAAAAGATGAATCCAACACTTTACCCCAGGTGCCTCCTTTCATTAGCTTAAGGCACCTGCACAATCATCTTTGTTTTATGATATAATTTCTTGAAAATGTCTCCTTCACACTGTTTCCTTTGTGGGTTGGTTTTAAAATTGTCATTCGAGATTGAACAGCACCAAAAAGCCGAGGAGGCGGAGGAGGAGAAAAGGAAAGAGCGAATATGGAGGAGAAAACCGAGTTTGACCCGCAAGTCAGGATGAACCCGAGGTCCCGAGGAGCCCCGGGGCCGGGTCCCCGCTGGCCCCGTGCCGGGAGCCGCGGTGCCCGGGAGCCGGCGGAGGTCCCGGGAGTTCGCGAGGCACAGGAGGTGGAAGCTGGACGATGGCAGCCCGGGATGGAGCAGTGAGCTCTGAGCGTTCCACTGTAGAGAAGCCCCTCAGGAGCCCGAGAGCGGCGAGGCAGAAGTTTGTGTTGCGGGCTCTGCCCCTCTCGGTGGTACCGCCGGGCCGGGACGGCGCGCAGACAGCGGAGAGGCGGCATTTCCCTCGGCTCGGTCCCCGCTCCATCCATCGCCGGTGCGCTCGGAGCTTAGTGGCTCCGGAGCACTCTGAGTTGCTCCCACCCCGCTCCGTGGGATTAATCTATCCTTTTGGAGGTTATTTTCGGCAAGCAGCCTCGCAGGCGGGCAGAGCGGCCGGAGGAAGAGCCCGCGGCAGGGGAGGGATGCGGGAGCAGGGCAGCGGAGCCGGGCGGGACTGAGCCACCCGCAGAGGAGAGGAGGAGAGGGAAGGAGAAGAGAGGAGAGGAGAGCTGCCCTGCTCCCTGCTCCTGTGCCGGGCTGCCTGCATGGCTCCCGGGCACTGTGGAGATTGTGGGGGCTGCTGCTGCTGAGCAACCATCCATCGCTTTAAACTCAGCCTCAACTTAGCGCAGCAGGCAAGAATGGCAAAGCCACTGGAGCTTTGGAGCTGCCAGAAGAGCCAGGGAACCTGGGTTTTGGTCGCTGCTGTCTAATAAATGGGAGTAAAATGGAATTTCTTACCTGGGTTTTTCCTGCCTTGATTCTACTGTGCACCCAACAGCACAGGTGTATCAGGTAAGAAAACATCTTATTCTTTCTTAGCCTGGCCTCAGGCAGATGTTCTCTCGGGGTGGCTGGAGTGAGGGATGCCAGCTCTAGCTGGGGCTCCACTTTTGCCCAGGGATGCTTTCTGCACTTTGAGTGAGTGTTCAGGAGAAAAAGGGCCCTTGACTGAAGAGTTTCCTTAATGTGCCCTCATGTGTTTCAGTTTTTCCTTTCTTCATTCCCTAGCTGAGAATGCACTTCTGCCAGTTGAGCAGCAGTTTCTTGGCTTAGTCAAGGGCTGTGTTTTAAACAGGATGCTCCTGGAAGCCTTTTCCTAAGGGCACTTACTCTAAATTGGGGGCAATCACTTTTTGTAAGGCACTACAACATCCCAGCTCAGCCTCAGCCCCTGCAGCATCTCTGTAGGGGCCTGCTTGAACATGAAACTCTTCCATAAACCCCAGCACAAGCAGTGGGTAACCTGCTGAATAGCTCAGCTGAGGGCCTCCATAGGTACCATTAAAACCCCAAAATACAGCCATCCCTTCCTAATGCCTTCATTAAGTCTCCTGAACTTGGGTTAGCAGGAAGAGACTGTCAGAGATCTCAGGGGCAAAAACATTTGGATAGCCCAAACCATTTCTTGAAATAATAAATTTTAAAGAAAGATATGTATTTGCAGCTCTCAGTCACATTCCCTCCAAAGGTGTTAGCTAGGCAACCAGCGACGGTCTCGGTATATTCTTATTCTCTCCAGATCTGGAGGCTGGATGTGGAGAAAGCTTGCCATGATTACGCAATGAAAATAGAGGGGGGAGTAAAAAAGAACTTGCTGCATGTAAAAACATGCCTACACCCCCCAGAGCAGGGGTGGTTGTGGCATTAAAGGGGTCCTACATCTTCTTCATAGATAGATATCCTTAATAGCTTCAGAGGAGTGGAAGAGGCAAAGTGGAAATTGGAGTAAAACAGAGCATTGTTGTTATAGGTTTTGGAATTAATCAGGGAGATCTGACCTTTTTCACTGGGAAGGAAAAGAATCTTACTCAGAGAATGTGTAAAGTCAACTGCTCTTAGTCAGAATTGACAGAATGGTTTGTCCTGTGACCTTGAATCTGTTATCCAGGGTCAGACCCTGACATCTTCAGACTCTGAAGGAATCCAGTGTTACAGGGAAGGCAGAGGAAATCCTGCTTATTCCCTAAGGGCACCCAGATCTTGCCCATCATTTCAATGATCCTGTCTCTCCCTCTGCAACTGGGCTACCATTGAAGCTGTGGGTTGAAAAGTGATGTTTGAGTACATAAGACCAAAAAAAGAGGATTTTAAGGAAGAGTCCATCTCCTCAGCCTTTGTCTCCAAGCCTTTGTGCTCCTAGGCAGAGCAACTGCCAGGATATGTGTTTGTTGGATACATTATTTATTTTATTATTAATTCCCTAATTTATTTTCTTTCTCCAGTTACACAGTAGTGATGAATTGTTTGGTAGGAATACATCTACTCATGGCAGGCTCAGGCAAGGCAAATCCTAACTTCTGAAATTCCAACTGTTCAGGTTGTAGTTTTCCAAATATTCCAAAGTGTGAGACATTCCATGGTCAAGGAAAGCTGCTCTGTTTGGATCCAGGATTTAGGGTGGCTATGGCAGGGCACTGTTTAATCTTGTAAAAAGGGAGTAGCCTTGCTTGCATGTGTACTTGGGATCCGTTAAATAGAACTAAAGTGAAATTTTATCCTTGCATTACTAAAAATATTTTGGTACCAGATGCTTTTACAAATAGCAGCACATTAGTGGACAAAACTGCCAATGGCCTCATTTCAAAGCTCTAATTTTGTTTTCTAAATGCAGTGTGATTCAGACTTTTGATGATAGACACCATCCATCACCCCTAAATTCTCTGCTCCTGAGTTCTGTGCACTGTATATTGAAAAAATAAATTCTGAAGAGGAAGAAGATTTTGGTGATTTTGAAATTCACCAGTAAGAAAAAAGAGACAAAATACTTCCCAAAAGCAAAACTACCAATGAAAATAATGTTATGGTTTGGCAGAGAAGGGAAGTGGGGGATATATGCAGGCTGCTTCCTCAGAGCATTTCTGAATACATTTCCAAGGTGCTTTAGCTGTGTGTGATTCTGTGATTCTGTGAATGTGAGTTATTTGGCTGAAGTGAATGAGCCAAATTCAACCTAAGTCAGCCCATTTTAATCAGGTAAACATTTATAAAAAATAGTGGTCTTTGGTCTGCTCAAGACAGTGATAAGTGGCAAGGAATTTGGCATTTAAATGATTGACAGGTCTTCAGGAAAAATAGTGTGGCTTCCCTATTTTATCAGGGTTTGAGATGCTGTGGATGCCGCAATAATAAATGTGGCACAGTGAATGAGATCATCTGCAGAAAGACACTTGGGGAAATATTTCTTCCTTTGCATGGGGAAAGAGCAGTTCTGAAAAGAGTTTTGGGGTGTGTGTCTGTACTTTGTAATTCCACACTGGAAGAGATTTTAGTTCTCTAATTAAAATCGGTGTATATTTTATATTTAAGTTTCTACTCTGTTAAGAGACTTTTATACTCTTGCATTTAATTGTCATTCTGCTGTGTGCCTCCCTAAGCCTTTAACTTCTATTTGTGGAAACAGAGCAGCTTTAACACGTGAATGTATGGGAAGAGTGGTCCATTTTCTGTAGCTTAAAACTGCCAGAGAGGCTTTGATGCTCTAAAGGTTGCCATGAATTAAGCCTAATGCTTTTTCAATTACATTGCAAAATACAAAACATATTTACAGGGAGCTTCCCTTTGAGTCAGGAATGGCAGATGGGAAGGATATACATACTGCTCTGGATAATCCTGGAGTTTGGCTGAGGTCAGATTGTTCACTGACCTTGCAGGATATTCCTTGTCTTTTTCCCAAGGAAAAGTTTTCTTCAGTGGTGATGACACCAGGATATCTGTCCCAAATGCTTATCAAAATGAAAAGTACTGATCCCAGTCCTCCAGACAAACTGTTTTCTCCATCTACCAGGTTAAAAGATTCATATAACATGATGTTACAATCCCCAAGAAAATCAGGTTTGCAGATCTAAAGAAGAAACAGAAGATGCCAAAAGTGATTTTCTACATCTTACTTCTCTGAATTTTTCAGAAGATCAGTGCACCCCCTGTCCAGTGTGGCCTCAAATCCATGTCCCACTGGCCACTGACTTAAAGATTCTGAGCTTTTTTTGTGCTGATCCCAGAGAATTTGGCACTGCTGGGCAAAAATGAAATTGCTACTACTATCCCTTGCTCAGCTGCTGTTGTGCTCTCATTTACATGGAACTTACAGATCACCTCTTTGGTGTGATTTAAATACCAGATATTTTCTAGTAATATTGATAAACTTCTACTAAGCGTTTTCAAGCAGTGCTCTGGAAGAGAGCAGACACTCTTCTGATGCTTCCTTTGTCTGACAAGCCCTTTAAAGGTGTGCTGTTCATGTTGATTGATGTTTCTGCCCCAGATCACTCCACATTAGTAGGATGCCCTGGTCCTGCAGCAGCTGGGAGGGAGATGTCAACGTGGATAGGAAGGATTTTGGGATATATATACTTATTATTCTAGAACTGCTAGTACTCAGCTCTGAAAGAGACATTTCTTTGCTCTGTCATGTGACATTCATTGCTTGGAGTTGCTTTCTCTAGCCTGTGTCAGTGTTAGGGAAAGAGGAATTCCAGGGGTTTGTGCAGTTTCTCAATGGGGATTTCCTTTCCCTTTATCTATGAGGGAGAACTCAGTACTGCTTTCATGGCTTAGACAACAGGAATCTATTTTCAATGAGCTCAGCTGAAGTTCAATGCTCCAGATATGGATAGATACAAATATATTCTCAAAAATAACTGCTTGAAATGAGATGTGTACAGAGTCAGATTGTGGATCATCTTCTTCAGCTTTAGATTTGGGAATGGCTTCCAGACGGATAGAATCCCCAGCACTGCTGCCATTCTCCACACTGGCCTGGTGCAAACTGAAGAGAAAAATTTCAGGAGCTTTTTTACCCTTTGGATTTGACAAATCAATACCTTGATTTTACAAAGTCCTTCTTATTGAAACAAGCTTTACAGCAGCTTACATTGGGAAGTGAAGTTGCTGAATCAACTAATAATAGTTGCCTTTCTTTTCATCCTTACTGCTTACACTATGGAAAGCTAATCCCTTCCAATGCATCTTTTCTATGATGGTCTTCCTTTTTCAGGTACAATAATGAATAATATTTTAGGCCATATATAATCCCAACTCTTATCAAGGATGAAGGAAATTCTTCCACCATCCTTCTTGTAACTTTAAAGCACTGGATGTGATGTGCAGGAGTCCAGAGGAATGACTCAAAGGAGTTATCACCACATGGTAAATCGAGCCATAAAATTATTTCAACTGTAATATTTTAATAACCCCCCTGGTATTAAATGCATATAGCTCCACTAACCCCGGCACATTTGTTACACTGATGAGCTGACCCTAAGGCTTTATTAATAATAGCAACAAGATTTATTTTAATTGTGTCATGGATATTTAAGTAAAACTCCCTCTAGATTGTAATCTGCTTAAAACACATGGCAGGCTATAGCCTTCAGTCTTTAACCCGACTCTCATCATTTTAACTTCCTTGGAGCTCCATGGCTTTCCTTAATGCCATTAAAATAGAACCCTGACACAGGGGAACAGCTGCACTCCAAGTGCTTTGTCAGAACATGATCAGGCACACGAGGTACATCACTCCAGTGCTGTCACCTCCTGACTTGAATTCTGTTTTCAAAACACTTTCCTGAACTTGGTTGCTGTTTTAGCAATAGAAGCTGAAAAGCATCACCTTCTATTGAGAAGGCAAAGAGATTTTAAGCAGATACATTCAAGTTTATTGTAGTTATTTACTCTAATTAGGAAAAGACACAGAGTACTATTCTTTACATATAAAAGGATCTCTGACGTTTTACTGATTAGAAACACCTTTCCATGTCTGACTGAGACTTGTGAATTACAAATAAGTTTTTAAACAAACTTATTATAAAGCTATAATCTCATTAAAGAAAATAATGATGGTTAGATGATTGAAAGACCAGCAATCTGATAGAAAGAAGTGTTGATACAGTTGATAAGACCCAATAAAGAGGGAAAAAACCTCTGACAACATCTGTTATAAATCTTCAAAGCCCTTGTCTAAATCAATTATGTTATTCCAATTTATGTAGCTGAAAACACATCTTGGAGCATTCCAAGATCCTTCCTCAGGAGAGACAGAGGGACCTGAGAAATAGCTGGGATAATAATTTGAGATGAATATACAACAGTGTGCTCATGGCAAGGAAACCTTATAAATGCAGTTTAATGTAACATTTTGCTGGGAACTAATGAAGCTGCACTTGGAGAAGTGTCCCCATGCTGGGAGGTCACAGAAGCTTTGACAGCTCTGCTAATGCAAGCCTTCAATGTCTCTGCTGCTCAAAACTTACATTAATACATTGTAATCTCTGAACTCCTTCCTTATATAATTGAGTCCAAACAAGCATTTTAAGACCAGGGCAATCAAAGGGGTTTTTTTCAGTCTTCTTGAGAAGAGCTGGTTCTTGTAGGATACTCTGTTCCTGTGCTGGCAAAAACTGCTGGTGCTGAGCTGAATGCCCAGGCTGGCATATTTTGGAGAGAAAAACCATGTGCTTTATTTATGTGGGTCAATGTCACATGAACACTCTAAGAAAGTTATGTAAGTACCAAGGCAGAATGCGTTTGTGGTGTATTACTCTGCAGCCTTCGGTGGATATTTAACCATTTCTCTTCTGTTACAAGTGACAGGTACCACTCAAATGCCACATTTGTAGCTGGGCTCAGTGGAAGATGCTAAAGTAGGGCTCAGGCAGCTTTGATGCAGAACTTGCATTCAGTCACAGGCCCTCTCAAACTGGCAATTCTTCTCTTTGGTGGTGGCAGATGTTGTTCCAGCCCCTCATTTATGTCTTCCTGCCCTGTCAGTCACAGAACAGTGAGAGGAATGAAGTGAGCAGGCCCAGATTTCAGCTGGAGCCTGCCAGGTTTAACAGATAATGAAGACAACACAACCTTGCCTTTGTTTCTAAGGGATGGTGGAATACCCACATCACTGCTTGTGCCAGGGCTGAAGGGTGGCAGCTGCCAGGGGCTGGCAAATGGCAACCAGACCCTGGGCTAAAGTCTTTGAGGAGCATCACTGGCCTGGCAAGAGGAGGCACCTGAGAGAGGGAGTCTGATTGCTGGGAGGGGCTGTGCCATGAGCACAAATCCCACAGCAACATCTTCTCCCAACCAAAGCCTCCTGCCTGCTAGCCAGATTCCAGATGTGCAGTTTTTCCTGTTTTCCTGTCACATTTGACAATGCACCAGCCCTCCTGATCTCAGCTGTTCCATAGTGAGAAGCTGTCACAGCTGCATTTCAGTGTTCACAGATGCATTTTAGGCAGTATACATACAAAGTATCTTTGTTTCCCTCATGCTTTTCCTAAGTTTCTAGATCTATTTTACTACTTTATTTAGAAAGAAATAAACTTTTAAAGTATGTGCTTTTATTTAAAGATGCCACAGTCTAGCCTGAAATTTGTTTTGATTTAAACAGAAATATCTGAAATGGTTTTCCTACCTATAAAAAATCTCAATATAGCTGATTTTACTGTAGGTGGTCTCTGGTGTAAAATAAGTGAATAACTTTCATTTTCTGTCATTCTTCTGTTTGTAAACACGGGAAATTTTAAGATGCTTATTCTCTTTACCCAGAGCTATGAGTGACATCGGAGATTACATAGGTTCCAACATTGAAATCTCCTGGTTGCCCAACCTGGATGATTTGATGAAAGGGTACGCACGAAATTTCAGGCCTGGGATTGGAGGTGAGACTTGGAGATGTCTCTTTGATTCTTACTTCTGATGTTTATGTGAAATTCATACTTTAAATTATTAAAAAGTTGTGAGTATCTTTTGCTTGGATGCTGGAAAAAAAATAACAATCAACAATTTGCTTGATTTTGACAAGAGACAGACTGCTCAACAGCAACACAGGCTTCTGATGCAGTTCTTAAAATGTTGACATCTAAGTGAAGGAATTTTGTATTTCATTAAATGGTGATAATTTCTGCATCTGCTTGAAGTCATGCTGTCTTAAACTAGATAATGTGATTTCCAGAAAGGATTCTATAATTTTCAGTAGTTGTGATTTTATCTTGTATCCCTTATCACTGAAATGAGGTGTGCTGCTGGAAATTGAGGGCACAATCAGTAAAAGCTTTAAATCCCTTGCTTTAAGAATGTACTTTATAATGGGAAACAGTTCAGTGAACTCACTCTGTGTGAAAGAATTAACATTCTGGAATCATTGATATGTTTAAGGGTATGATGATGATGATATAAATCACCCCACTCAAACATTTTTTTTCTCAGGTCCTCCCGTTAATGTTGCTCTGGCAATCGAAGTAGCCAGCATTGATCACATCTCAGAAGTGAACATGGTACAGTATCAGATTTTTTAGTTTTGCTTTAAGAAAAGCAAAGGTTCAAAACCAGAAGTTGTGTATGTTGAGTTATATAAACTGATTTTTTCATCAAGACCTATGCAACTCTTGCAATGTGTTATGTATAACATAGATATTAAATCACTTTTTTATATCTTGTGCTTATCCATAGTAGGAGCACATGACTGAAATTCAAATGGGCAGCTCCTTGGTTGACTAAGTATAAAAATATGTATTTGCACTGAAAGCAAATAATATATTTCTAGGCTGAGACACTGATTTTTTGGCTAAGTTCCTATACATTATCATTGTCAGTATCACTTCTAAATTAGGATTTTTCTTGTCACAGGAATACACCATGACAGTATTTTTGCACCAGAGCTGGCGAGACGATCGTCTGTCTTATAACCACACCAATGAGACTCTGGGCTTGGACAGCAGGTTTGTGGACAAGCTCTGGTTGCCAGATACTTTCATAGTCAATGCCAAGTCTGCCTGGTTCCATGATGTGACTGTGGAAAACAAACTTATCAGGCTTCAGCCAGATGGAGTCATTTTATACAGCATCAGGTGAGTGACAAACAGTACCAGTGTTCTCTGTTGTGTGTTAACTTTTTGAGCATTCTATAATCACTCAGCATTCCTAGGAGGACTTCCTACAATAACTATTAGTTTAAAATTGAAGGAAAGCTCCTATCCCCAATCCTTTTCTTTGTAAGGAGAAGCCAGGAAGGTCTTTTTGGCAGCAGTAACACATTTTGCACTGTGCATGCTTTGTCACTGATCATGTCCAGAATGCCCTCAGTGGGAGAGAAGTCGCTCATGGCTTTGGTCACCAGGCAAGGAGGTGCTACAGAGCAAAAATTCTGTTCTCCATTCTCTCACTATTTTCCAAGGAAACTGTGAGCCTGATTTAGGCTCAGCTTCGCCATCTTTCACACAAAGTAGCATTTCTCACTTTGGAAGAAGGCTGTGGCTGAACCCAGCAACTATATTGACAGTTAATTGTGTAATGTTCTGAAAAATAATGAATGTGCACCTTTGAAACTGTAAGTCCAAAGTCCCCCTTAAGGTATTGGTAGTGATCTTGGGGACAATGGAAGGGAGGACTGAATCAGAAAATTCCTTTTTATCATCATCAGTAGCTGCAGAATCCTCTGACGTTAGACCAGTCATTTGACCTTTTTTCAATTCCCTCTGCCTCTGATTTTCCCACAGACTCTGCCAACAGCCAGCAGGACTTTGAAAACAGTTTCCTTTGTTAGTATTAAGGTTTCAAAGTTTTCCTCAGTCTCTTGAGTTGTGAGGAAAAGGCTCTGTGTGAATGTCACTAACTGGTGTTCACATTGCTCCAAACAGGATTACCTCAACAGTGGCCTGTGACATGGACCTTTCCAAGTACCCAATGGATGAGCAGGAGTGCATGCTGGATTTGGAGAGCTGTAAGGGCTGAGTACCTCTGTCTTTTGTGTAAAGTCTGCTTACACGGTACTGAGATAGCTGGGCTTGGCTGGGGTGATTCTGCTTTAGTCAGGGAAATGGAAGAGGTTCCTTGATGTTTAAAGTGAGCAGAAATCTCTTCATTCCCTGTGTTGGCCATTAGACTGTGGATTTTTCAATACCAGCTCAACCCTGATCCAATCCAAATCTCCAGGATTTGATCTAGGGATGATGAACAATGCCCAGTCCTGCTGACAATGGAACTTTGTGCTTCATGTGAAGCCTTGTGCAGTTGTGACAGTCCCTGGCATTACTGAGGTTTGTATCAAATCCAGTAGGAACAAGCAGAAAAGCCCAAAGGCAAAATGTGATGTGCTATTTTTAATTTATGAGAAAATAGGAAAAAGAAAGAATTCCCTGCTTTTAATGAATGCCATTGTGACTAACCTTCACATAGCTCTTTAATTTGCCTTGGCATTCATGTATCTGTTACACAGAAATCCATCAGAATACTGCATGGATGGGCTTAATTCATTTGTACTCGCAAAGGAGGGTGAAGAATGGATTTATATTTTATCCAAGTTGTATTTAATCTATGATCAGCATGTAATTCCCATGAGCATTAATACTTATGAATGAAAATCATCACTGGCACAAGCAGGGATTCCTCAGTCAAGGAAAATGAATTTGGTTTTTGGATCAAGGAGCCTACAGGTCCTGAGGTTTCCAGAGATCTGGGAACAGCAGATCCTGAGCAGATCCCTTGGCCTGTTGATGCAAGATTCCCATCTCCTTTTTTATCACTGACTTTGTTTTCTAGGCTGTTAACCACAATACTATTTTATCCTGTCAAAAATAGCAATCTACAGTTTTACTTACATAATCACCAAATGCAGAGGCAGCAGACAGTACCCCAGCAATTCATTCTCTTTCCCAGTGAGTTCTGCAGGGAATTTTGGAGGGGATTGAAGGTTTTAATTGAATTTGAGTGTTTTCATTTCAGTGAAACAAACAGCAATGAAGTCTCCTTAAACAAATGGGTGCTTTAGTAGCAAGTTGTCAATGAACAGCAAAACTAGGAAAGACTGATTTCCTGTGGATTTGCATATTACATAAATGCTCTCATTCATATCCCCTCTTTCTCTCATGGCCCTGGTGCCTTGCACCTCTCCAAAGCACAGAGAATTATCCAGACTGAATCTCAGCATGTTTGCAATGTGTCTGGAGGAAATCAGCAGAGTAGAGGAATCAGAGAACTTCTGCTATGAATTCTCTAAGGTCTGAATTTCTCCCTTGAACTTTGTGTTTATTCAGCTTTCTTTTGGCAGATGGCTACTCTTCAGAGGACATTGTCTACCACTGGTCAGAAAACCAGGACGAGATCCATGGGCTGGATAAGCTGCAGCTTGCTCAATTCACAATTACCAATTACCAGTTCACAACAGAAATTATGAACTTCAAATCTGGTAACAGAATCTTTCTTCAATTCAGGAACAGTATCTGACCTTTTCCCGCAGACAGAAACCTCCTCTATCTATAACAGAAACCCCTTCCTCTTAAGGAACTAATTAAAGAACCTGTCAGGTTTCTGATAAGAGTTTCCTTCATCTTCCACTTGTAAGAAGTGCCATTCTTTGCTGATCCTCCAGGTAGCCACTGTAGCATATTCTGTCCTTTAGCTCTCTCTGCTCGACAAAATCCTGCGTGGAGTAGCCAGACAGCACTTGATAAAAGCACTTGAGGTATAGCTCACATTTTCTTGACCTAATTTGCAACTTCAGATCAAGAAAAATTTCCATTAGCCCTGATGTTACGAAGCTTATGACGTACAGTCAGATCAGTCTAATTCTACCCTGTAGAAGTCAGTGGTGTGTATGTCTATCACTGGGCTTATTGCAATGTTTGTACAAGATTGGAGTCATTTCTTTTCCTGCTGATTTTTCATCCTCTTTCATGTATTCAGATTCTCATTTATGCTGCACATCTCCTCTAAGCTCTTTTTTGAGTTTGAAATTAACTTGGCCTTTTAAAAAATCTAAATTTAGTATCTGGAGGACTTTCTACAGCAGATGATAAGACAGTACACATTTTGAAGCAATACTGTTATTTGAGAAGACTCATGATTTTATTTTCAGATCTGGCATTGATATGACCTGAGACAAATCATTTGACCTATTCTTAGCTGATGAAAGCTGCAGCACCTCGTGCAGGGTTTATGAAGCATCAATCAAATACCATTCAAAAAAGCTTTTTGTGACCCTTGTCCAGAAGACGTTAAAGAATGTAGCTCCGTGTCCCTGTAGGAAATGCCATTTTTAATATCAATTTAACTGTAATTCACGCAGCCAGGATCTCTTGTGCCTGCTCTCTTTTCCAGCAGGGCAGTTTCCCAGGCTCAGTCTGCACTTCCACCTTCGGCGAAACCGAGGGGTTTACATCATCCAGTCCTATGTCCCCTCCATCCTGCTGGTGGCGATGTCGTGGGTGTCCTTCTGGATCAGCCAGTCAGCTGTGCCCGCCAGGGTGTCACTAGGTAAAGCAGATGGCTCGGGGACTCACGGGGAAGGGAGAGCTCAAGTGCTAATTGTGCTCCCTGATAATCCTCATTCGGGTGCATTTATGACCACTGTGTTTACATTTGTAGAAGGGAGGGTTCTTTGAATGATTTCCCTCCTGGTTTTGTTTCTGTCGTGTTATCAGAGCAGCTGCCTCAGTAAGGAACAGCAAATAACCACCCAGGGAGGGTTAAAAGCAGTAATGACTGTGAAAGAAATGAAAGAATTGGTTTGAAGGAACTGGGACAGTGACAAAAAAAATGTTCCTGGAGCTTGTGGATCTGTTTGTCTGACTAAGAGTTGCCAGTCCAGATGTAAAAGAGTTTGAGGGCTAATTCTTTGGGTTTTGTTTTTCCTGATCCAGGACAAAACCAAGGATAACTTGTTCAAAGCTGCCTTAGTCATACAAATGCAATTTCTTACAAGTTCCTGTTTTGAAAATCAGAAGCCACCGCATTAAGGGGCTTTTACTGTGAAAATAATCGTCAGCCTCATATTAATAAATACATTTATGTATATTAGTGCTTGAATTTCTCTCTCCTGCTGCCTGCAGGTATCACCACTGTTCTTACAATGACCACCCTGATGGTCAGTGCCCGATCCTCTCTCCCACGAGCCTCTGCCATCAAGGCCCTGGACGTTTACTTCTGGATCTGCTACGTGTTTGTCTTTGCTGCACTGGTGGAATATGCCTTTGCACATTTCAATGCTGACTACATGAAAAAGCAGAAGAACAAGATAAAGGCGAGGAGGCAGAGTGCAGAGGTCAGTAAGTGTGATACTGGGAGTAACTTTGCCAAAGCAGTCACCCTGTAGCAGTTTTTCTACAAATTCTTCCTAAGAAGAAAAGCTCTGAAAATGTTCTTGATGGTGCCTCAGTAATTCAGAGCATGTAAAGCCATAACCAGAATTATATGTGGCAGCAGAGTCTTCAATCAGCTCTGCCAAAGCAGGGGCTAAATCCACATATGGATCCCTTGGGGTTTCACCATGCTGGTGCCATGGATAGGTTGGATGAGTGACACTGTCCTTGCCCTATAAATTGTCATTATTCTCCTTTTCCTTTGCAGATCAACGTGAAGAATGCCATTGTCCTATTTTCCCTCTCCATAGCTGGTGTGAGCCAGGAATTGGCCATTTCCAACAGGCAGCACCGAATTCCCAGAAGCCTGCCTGGATCATATGGAACAATAGAAATAGAAACTGGAGAGACAAAACAGCAGCAGGGGATGAAACTGGACAAAAAGACTGGCCTGAAGTCTCTCTTCAAGCCCATTGATGCTGACACCATTGACATTTATGCCAGAGCCGTGTTCCCAGCAGCCTTTGCAGCAGTCAATGTTATATACTGGGTTGCATACACAATGTAAAGACAACAAAAAAGGGAAAATTCTTCCCAAGACCTACAAACTGAACAATACCCACAGGCTAAAAAGCCCTCGCTGAAATGGAATTGAGGAACCTCTTCTTAAAATATTTTCCAATGAGCTCAAGACACTTCCTAAGTCAAGAAGGTCCTGCTATGAATTCCTACTTAAAGCAGCAATTTATTGCTGACCTGATTTGATACAGCAAGACTGCACTCTGCCAAACAATTCCAGCTCTTCCTTTCCTGTAATACCATGAGACAACTTTTCATATGTACATATTTGTAGCAAAAGTTTAAATCTTAAATGACCATGGTTTTCCTCCACTTCAAGAGTTGATCAGTAATGAAGATTTGGTTTTTCACAGTCAGATAATTTCCTTTTTATTTGTGATGAAAGAGCTCATTCCTCACTTCTGCACAAGTGGTTTTCTGCATCTGTGGGCTGGTCTAGGTTTAACAGTAGTGCTAAAGTTGGAGTTTTTAATCAGAAAAATCTCATGAAAAAAGTAAAAGGGAATAGAGGGGAGTGGAGGTTTTTTAAAAAAATATTATTTGTCTTGGATAAAGTATTGAAAAATTTCAATGCTCTTAGTCACAGCATGAAATAAAATATACTACATAAAATTCTACTGAATTGTTAATAATTATTAATAATTCCAGATCTAAGCTACTGAAAGTTTAAACACGTAAAGACAGAAATCTTTATTAGTTTAATAGGCCCTAAAATAGATAAAAGTGATTTAGAACCACAGGGAAAGCTCACTCTTCCTTTGTTGGATTGGGAAGATTTTGAAAGGTGCTTGATAATGAAGGAAGTCAGACACCATTTGCAGGAAGAACTTTAGAATTTGTTCTGTTAATTTTCTCTGAGAATCTACCATGTGTGCCTCTGAAAATATCCTTTTTGAATCTGTCCCTAAATAGCTGAGGGAAGTAAAAAACATTTCATAACTGTCTTTAAATTATTCTGTTGCTTTGGATATTTTTGCTATTTTTATTCAGAGGCCAACCTAATCTCTTAGGCCTCTTCACTTCCATTTATTCAACAGTGAAATTTATGGGTCCTCATACACACTGCTTAATTCAGGACTAGATCTCTCACTCAACTCATGCAAAATAACACTTTGTTCTGTAAATAATCTCAGTGAGCTCAGCAAGTGAACACAGTACTCACAACAAACTAGTTTCACAATTATTCTCTAAAATCTCCACAGTACATAAACTGGAATATGGATTAAAACAACTGGAATCTTGTTAGTGTAGGAAGCCAACGTAAGACGCTACAAAAGAGAAATTTATTTTGAGGATATTGTTGTCTTGAAAGTGAGAGGTTTTAAAAATAGAGACCGACACAAAAGATAAGGTGAAATGAGAGAGAGGGAAAGGAGGAAGCAAAGCAAGAAGCTGAAAGCTGCAATGGAAAGAAGCATGGAGAGAGACTAAGCTGGAAGCTGTAGGTGACAGAAGAGCTTTGCTGGCATTTGAGATGGGGCTCTTGAACGTGTGGCTGACAATTAATAGCTGCAATCAGGGTGAAAGGAGGGTTTGATCCTGGTGGAGCACGTGCACCTTCCTCCTGCCTTAACTCAGCTGTGATTTATGGTTTGATTTCATAGGACCCACACTGAAAGACAAAACATTTTAGCTCTGATTTATGACTTAGAAAAAGATTTGTTCAGTGTGAGTGAAGTAAGAGAACCCTTGAAGAAAAAATAATGATCTCGAACTGGGCTGTAATAGAAAATAAGCTCCACTGTAGGTGTTAGGTCCACCTCAATCTTGAGTTTCTGTTGCCATGGAAAAGCTGTCAGAGTGCTGGAAAACCCCGAATGACACCAAGCTGTGACAGTTCCACAAAGCCCTCACCAGCCTGACCCTGGACTGGGACACCTGGACTCTGCTCCCACATCTCCACTGACCTGCTGGGGAATCTCAGTCACGCTGCATTGTCTGAAAATTCACTGCAGTGATTTCTTTCCTATATCTTTGAGTTTTACAGAAGAAAAGCCCTGCAGCAGAGGCAGAAACTCTTATTCTCCATCTAGGTAAGTGTGTCCAACTGGTACTTTCATGGTCCTGTTTACCATAGCTTGTGAGGCTCACATGCTGAATTAAGGCAAAATATCACTCAAATTTCACCTTACCCAGCAAGCTAATGAAAATCTGCCTCTCCTTCAATATACTCAGGTAATCAAGCTTCTTTTCTTTTCCTCCTGCTTCTCCTCTTTCTAATTTATTTTTCTTATTGTTTGTTCCTGACATTGATGGAATGCTACATCTCAGAAATACACTGGTTTTTTTTTTTTTCTAAGTGTGTTTTTGGTCATAATCACTTTCTCTCCAAGGAAACTCAACCTCTTCTGACTTCTTCTGAATCAATCTTACTGCTCTATATAATAATTTAATGTAGAGTGGAATAAAAACAGCAGAAGCATGAGTTTACAATGCCTTTTCCTTACTAAGTTGTTGCTTTTTCCATGATCCATCACCAGAAAATACTACATATTTTAGAAAGACTACAGTGCTGCCACCTTCTCTGCTACACTTGAAAAATCAGAAATAATCTTTTAAAATCAGATTAACTTCTGCTGGGAAAGCAGAATCCAGCCTTTTTATAGCCCACTGTTTTCTCCAGCTATTTATTACATAGCCTGTCAACTTCTGCTAAGTAACTTCATACCAGTAACTTCTGCTAAGAGTGAAATTATTGACTAAATCCAGCTGAAGGAATATTCACAGCAAGTTCCTGAGGAGTGCAAATCATAAGAAAATAATCATTAATTTTGGAATTAAAGTATTAAAGAGCAGGGAAGGAAGCACAGCCCCAGTCCCTCTAGTGGGCAGTGGTTGTTGATTGAGAGCAATCAGCAGGAAGGTGGCTGCAGATATTACAAAGGCAATGTCTAATCTAATTATTTCAGCAGTAATAGTTTGTAATTGTGCACCTGACATAACTCCTTACACTGCAGCCAAGTGACTGATCACATGGGGTTATTGGACAAAATTAGTTGCTCTTCCATCTGGGAGACAGTCACAGGTTGCATGTCCTGCTGACTGCTCCAGAAGATTTATTCAGAGAATTTTTTCTCTAGTTTGACTGCAGATTTTCAAGGTGCACAGCTCAGCATGACTGATCAAAGTAAAAGGTGGCAGCAATCTCCTCAAAAAACCCCAAAGCCAGAATGCCAGGCTACCTACAGAGATGTAGACAGAAGCATAAATAAAAAGAAAAAAATATCTCAGGAGGTTGCAGAGAGTCAAAAAATGCCCTGTGAGCACACATATGGCAACTTGTCCATCCCAGGAACAAGGGGATCTGAGGGAGAACAGGAATTTCAGCTGCTGTTGTTGCACTTGCATCAGTAGCATAAGACAAAACACCTTCATCAATGAGGGAGATTTTCTCAGATTGGTTTCCAGAGCCAGAAACAGAAAATTCAGATGCCATTCAAACTTTCAAGGAGACATTTTAGTTCAGGAGTATGGTGAATTGATTGGAGTTTTGCATAAATTGGAATCTTCTGTACTTCTGTGTGTGCTTCACTTTTTTTTTCATTTGAAATCATCATTTTTAAAAATCCCCAGACATTACTACTTTAGACCTATTAACATCTAAAGACAATTCCCTCTTCAACTGTAATTTCATGATGCCCTTAATAAAGTGAAGTAAGACAGATTTGATGTCAGTTGAATGCTGACTTTGGATGGGTTCTACTAGTGCCATAAAAAAAAGTATGTGACAGATGAGAAGGCACTTTTTCTGTGCTGCACCTGAAAGCATTTGTGTTCTTTTCAGCAATTTATAGTACTGCTCTATGGACTGGCGTGTCTGTGAGAAAAAGAGTGGGATATGTGTTAATGTAATCATTCTAAATGTGAAGTGTTAATAAAATGTAGATATACAGAAATTGGAGCTTCTATAAACGGACAAAATAGGCATTCCAGCTATTGAACTGGAAGATAAAATGCGTTAGAAGGAAAATCAGATTGACCCTAGGGATTTCAGCCTGTAATGACATCCTGCCTTTTCAGGGCCCAAGGGTTTGCAAAACTCTCCTTTGGCCCTGACAACAGAAGAGGAAATGCCATTGTGTGATCCTGAGAGCTTTCTGGGGGGTACTTCTGCACGCTGCTGTACTGATGTGAAAAAATAGCTATTGCTGCCTCACGAGGGGGAAAAGAATCAGAAAGCACAGGATGAAAGATGAAGAAGAGCGAGATACTGCATCTGTTTGAAAGTCATGCTGGCATTAATGGAGATAGCACCATGAAGAGGTTAAAAACCAGCAATGTCTGTCCTGTTTCTGGGTAAAAATGAAAGCATTTATCCCAGTTAAAGTAAAAGCTCTCACATCAGTTTCTAACTGGTTTGCTAATCCAATAGATAATGTAGCGAAACCAATTTAGCTCAATGAGGTTTCTGCTGTTGGGACAACAAAACACTTAATACGATTGCTCTGATTTTAAATACTCCCAGTCATTACCCTGGAAAAGCACTTCTCGTTAGCAGAAAAACAGCACCATGTATGTTTGCCTCTGAAGCAGAACAGATAACAAAATCTTATTGAAAGTTTCTGAGAATATTTTTGTTTAAGAAAAAAAAAAATCTGAAGCAACTCCCTCCTGCCCTGTTTATTACAGCAGCTTAAACCACTTGCCATGGTTGAAAGGCTGTTTGATATTAAAATAATATTGTGTGCAATACATGTTACAAACACAGCTGATTCTTCCTAATGAAAACTGAATAAAAAATTGGCAATGAATATGTGTTTTTGGATGGATTGGGTAGATAGATGAGAGAGGCACTGTGTCTTAAATAGAATTCATTTGAGGATCTAAGCTGCTCATTACATAATGCATGAGGGATCTGCTCTCTCCTTATACCAGCTTTGTGCCACAACTATTTCTTTTACTAAGTCCTGTGCAGTAAAAACAAATCTGAGAAGACAGTCAAGCCCAGACTGTCAGAAAATATAGCACGAACAGAACTAATCAGATGTTATTGGGAGTTCACTGTTCCATGAAAAGATTGGTCCAAAAAAAGAAATCCAAATATTCTGCATTTCTGAGACACTGGAAACCTCTGGAAACTTATCTTTTTTTAACTCATGCAATACCTCTCTTTCTCTTGATCTTCTGTTCTCTTTCCCTTTTTTTTTTTTCCATTTGGAAAGGGGGAAAGAAGATGAAATTTTCTTTCTCTTTGTCACAAGAACATATTAGGCAAAACTAATATAATCTTATTGCCTAACAGGGAGACTGAAAGTCTCAATTGACAAACCTTTGTACCTTCCAGTGATTATTACATAAAAGGCAAGACACTCAGCCCTGTGATAATTAAGCAGCAAACTCCCACACAAACACTCCCACACAAACACACTTTTTCTCCCTGTTTCACTCTCTTACACTGCACACTACAAACCCCACACATGCAATAGAGGAAAAAAGAGTTTAAGTCATTCCTCAAATTCTCCACACTCCCTAAGAAACTCTTCTTCCTAATTTTGGAAATTTTTTAGCATACTTACTGGATAATGTAAGTTAATATCAAATTAAGGTTGCATTAGTTTTTTGTTGTATAATTTCAGCGAGTTCAGCACTAATATCACAAAACTCAATTTTCATTTATGGGGTTACCAAGTGGAGTAGGTAGAACTTTTTTTATTTCCACAGTAATAAATAATTGGCCAGTTTTGGCCAATTGGAGCAGGCAGAACTGGAAGTAGCAAAGCAATATATAGGCCATTGAGCTATTCCAGTATTACAATTACTACAGCCTTAAGATTAAATAAAGACTGAGTGATGAAATCCAGAGTAATCTGTAAAACATCTGGTATGATGCTCCATCCAGACTGTTCTTCCTTTATTGCTGCATTTCTTCCATCTTAAAACAAATGCAAAATAACTATTTCTGTACATCTTTATCTACATTTTTTACAGATATATTTAAGATTATCCTACTCTAATCCTTGTGGGTGAAAATTTTACAAATACAAGCTTGTATGTGCATATATATAAGGGACAGGAAATTCTACATTTTATCAATTACAGTGCACATATTATTGTAAAATCAAACAGGTTGTTTAAATATCCTGAAAAAGTAAATACAGAAGCACAAAGGTTTAGGTTTAGTTGTTTTTAAAGATGTGTAGTTTGGGCTACTCTTAGAATTCTTTCTCCTCCTGGCTAATGAGGTGTCAACAAGAGACTCAGCTTCTGGTTGCTTCTATCTTATATAAGACAGACAAGTAAGGGAGGTGTTGGATTAAAATAGTCTTGAAACATTATTCATTTTGTCTATTTTAACACAGGCTAGAAAAACACTAATATTCAAGCCAGCAAGAAAATCTACAAAAAATTGCCATGGTGATTTCTGATATTATGTAGAATATCTGTCTTACTCCAGTTTATGTTCAAATACATTATTGCTTTGCCTTATTATTTTTATCCAAACTTTGTGGCACCTGGCCCAAATTCATTCCCACTGCACCCAAGGATTTCACTGGGAGTTATTTCAATAAAACAATATCTAGTCTCTTCCTTGGCAAAAGAAGAGAGTAAGTAGGCTGGAGAGCAGCCTGCACATGCTGCTGGTTTGATCTGCTAAAGAGACACTCTATGGGGAGGAATTTTTATTCTAAAGTGATACAGAACTGGTTACTCACACTTCACATGAATTTGGAGATATGAGCTGTCTCTCTCAGTCTCTTTGTTGTTGAGTTCACAGTGTGAAGGCATCATTCTAATCCCTACTAAATCTTTAAAACCTTGGGAACTTGAAAGGTCCTAATATAGCTGAAGATTCTGAGTAATGAATTCAAGTACTAACAGGATACCTGTCTTCTACCTAGGTGAAATTAGTGCTGATTGCCCTTTTTTGCAACAATTAATTGTCTTGAAGAAGTGGCTGCCATAATGATGTTTTCATTGGAGAATTTGGGAGGGGAGGAGTTTTTTGATCAGCCTTGTCAGAAGCAGATCAGTACCTTGTGTCTGATGGCTCAAGCTGCACTTTAGATTAATGCAATAATTAACCCAAAGATTTTTTTTTTCCTTTTAAACTGAATTTTAAAGAACATTTCTCAACACCCTGAAGCACTAAAAAAGGACGTAGGACTTGTAATCATCGTGATTCCCAGAGAGTTGCCTGGGAATCTCTTGCCATCTGCTGGAAACGTGCGGATGTACATCCTGAATGGACAAGAGTGCCAGGAAATAATGGAGAACGTTCAGAAAGCAAAACTCGGGATGCTCATAACTTTTAGTCAAAAAGACAATCCAAGAAGGAGGTAACATCAGACTCCTGGGCTGCAGCAGCTGGATTGCCATCCTTAGATTCTTTAATAAATCACATATTCTCTGCTACAGTTAATCTGTGGCATGATTGGATTTTGAATGCAGAATTTCAGAAATTAAATATTTGAAAAAAACCTCCAAACCCTTTTTAGCTTTCTCTTTCCTCAAACAGATCTCTTCAGATCACTGCTCTTAGGACTAAAAGATCTGATATGAAAAGATGCTAATGGTGATTTTTAAAATAACTAAAATTCTAGATATCTCATTTACATGTGGAATAAAATAAAATTATAAAATAAAACTATAAAATAACTGATAGAAGCCTGTCAGCTCTTCAAATCTAGATGTAATAGACAGAAATATTGCAACCTTTAAGTTTTATAGAAGACAAAAGGGCAATACCTGCCATCTGGAAAAATAAAAGGGGGAAAAACGGTTGGGAATACACTCAGGATTTACAACTTGTTGTGTTTCAAACCAGTTACAAACTTGTCAGACAGTGCACAGAGAAAAGCCAAGGCCCTCTCCAAAAACTGCCATCTGCCCAGAAGTGGGAGGCATCTATTGAGAAATTCAGCTGTTTAAACAGTCTTGTAATATAAGAAAATACAAACCAACCCAAACAAAGATTTCTAAAACAACCAGCAAGGATACTAAGTGAACAACAACAGAATATATCTGTTAGATATAAAAATATTATGGTTGAGATTTTTTTCATCAAGCACTGAAAATATATCTGAGTTTTTCTCCTTGGTAAGTTTTGCTAGAAGAAAAAAAACAGCAATAAACCACACAAAACTTCAGATCCCAGTTCTGAAGAACCTTTTATCTCCCAATCCAACAGCTCAAGGAGCTGAAGCATTTAATTGACATGACATGGAGATCAAAGTCTACCTTGACCTGAAAGAATTATGTTTGTAGACCTACCTTACATAATGCTCTCCATTTTAAGCAGAGAAATTTGGAACACAGGAAGATTTAAGGGCCCACTTTGAAACCAAATTGAGAGTTCCCAATAAGATAAAATTGGACACACAAATCATTCACTTGAAGACTGATAAATTAAGCCATTGGGTGCATTTCCTTGGTGTCAGAGAAAACATCTTGACTGATAGGAATACATTTTCCCATTTTACTGCTAATAAAACGAATGCAAACTATTATTTATTTGTATTTTGGAAGATTATAGAAACACCAAAAGAGGCTTCAGAGCTACACTGCTGCAAACTGTCCAACACATAAACCCCAAAAGGTGCTGAGAAAGTGCTAAATGTGCCTGAACTTGATATAGGTGTACATATGGAACAGCAGGAGACTAAGGACTGATTATTTTTTTCCATTTCAAAATACAAATCATGACCTCTCAACTCCAGGTAGAAAAAAAAAATTCTAACAGTTGTGTCTCCTTGTTTTGGTTTATTTTTATTTTTCAAATGTGGTGGGTTATGCTGCCCAATGGATGTAAATACATCAAAAAAAGCCCCAGAGCAATCATTTTGCTTGGATAGCTTATTTGCTTAGAAAAGTTTTAAAATTCACAAGGAAACCAACTGTTTGGGCAGGATGAGCAGCATTTCCACTAGAGGACTCTCCGAGTTCACCATCCCAGCTTTATGTGAGGAAAACACAGGAGATCCCGATTCAGTCACACAGTATTCAGTTTGGAAGCAAAATATCAAAGCATCATTAGGGAAAAACTCCAAACACAACTTTATAAAGCAGAGGGCATTAACCATGTCACAGACTGCCTCTTGTGGAGCTCTAGTTGCTCCACCACTAATTTATAGTTTTTCTCTCTGGTCTGGCCAGTCTGCTATTATTCCCTCTTTATTATCTCAGCTGTGACTTTCCTGTTTTAGTCACTTTGAGTGGCCCCTCCCAGGGAGGAATGCTGGATTGGCACTCACGGGACATCACTGCTGAGGGTTCCCGCTGAGATTTCCTGGGAAGCAGCTCTGGAGCTCCGAGGGAGGCAGGCAGGTCCTGTCCTTTCACACCTGTCCTTGAGCACCTGGCCTGTATCCCCTCAGCACGTCTGCCCTCCGACTCTGAACTCTGTCCCCCCACATCTGTCCCCTCACATCTGTCCACTGTCCCCTCAGGGCCTCTCTTCTGCCCTGACATCAGTCCTGGTGTGTCCCCTCACACCAGTCCCCTCAGCACCTGTCCCCGGTCACCTCACACCAGTCCCTTACCTCAGTATCCTGTCACACATGTCTCCTTCACACCTTTTACCTGTCCCCTCAGCACTGTCTCATCACACCTGTCCCCTCAGCATTGTCCCCTCAGCGCTGTCCCCTCAGCCAGTCTCCTCACACCTGTCCCCTCACACCTCTCCCCTAAGTACTGTCCCCTCACAGCAGTCCCCTCAGCCCTGTCCCCTCAGCCCTGTCCCCTCAGCGCTGTCCCCTC